>JAGFPH010017176.1:0-18084 GCA_018207615.1 Philaenus spumarius
TTTTTATTTTCTGAATAACTCTAATAAAGACAAAAATAACCAGTGTCGATTAAAATCAACCAGTTAAATTTAATTATTGATTTTTTAATATAATTGAAGCTAACATTAAATCAATATATAGCCAATAATAAAATGTAACCGTGTTTGTCCTTGCGTTTCACTATACTCCTCACCCGTTTCTTCAGTTTTAAACCGGAGCCTTCTTCATGGATGGGTACCGTAACCCACGTGACTGCAAAAGATTGTTTCGGAGTTTATAGCGGCTCGCACGGACAAACCATGCATACATCAATATCTATATTAATGTTATAAAGAGGTAAAATTTGTTTGTTTGTTTGTTTGTATGTAATGGGTAATCTCTGGAACTACTGAACCGATTGAAAAAATAGTTTTACTAAAAAAAAGCTACACTATCCCTGAGTAACATAAGCTATAATTCATTTTGATAATAACATTTTTAGCCGAATTTTTGAAGAAAATAAGAGCTATTACACTCGACCTAACTTGTTTATTTCAATATTTGTAAATTAATCACAAAAAAATTTATAACTAAATCGCATTAAATCGTATTAGTTGTGAGATTTTGTGTCCAAAGTTTATTGTATCAAAAAATCTTAGGTTAGGCTTGACTGATGAATCATCACATGTATTTACACTTATTACCATAGCAACCAATTGAACAAAATAACAGATAAAACAGCTGATTTGAAACTTTGAAGCAATTATTTAAATTTTTAACTTTAAGGTTAGGTTTTTATTGAAGTGAAGACCTGAGTCTTGCTGGTTCTTTTAACCTTTATTAAAACTGCTGTTATAAAACACGAAATAATTTTATTTGAACATGTAACATTATTTACCCACCTTAGCTTTAAGGTTATCTATACTAATATTATAAAGAGGTAAAGTTTGTTTGTTTGTATGTAGGGGGTAATCTCTGGCGATACTGAACCGATTGAAAAAATAGTATTACTAATAAAAAGCTACACTATCCCTGAGTAACATAGGCTATAATTCATTTCGGTAAAAACCTTTTTTTATTTTAATATTTGTAAATTTAGTCGGAAAAAATCTTAGGTTAGGCCTGGAATGATAAACCAACACATGTATTTACATTTATTACCATAGCAACCAATTGAATAAAATAACAGATAATATAGACGTTTGCTTCAATATTTCCAATAACAGCTGATTTCAAAATTTGAAGCAATTATTTTTGTATTTCTAGCTTTTAGGTTAGGGTTTTAATGTGTAGACCTGAGCTTTGCTGGTTCTTTTAACTATTACTAACTGCTGTTATAAAATATAAGAAATAATTTGGTTTAAACATTTAACATTATTTACCATCTTAGTTTTTAGGTAATTATTAATATTACACCTTTGTTATAAATAAAACATAACATATGTTTTTAGAAAGTTCCGTTGGTGGTTGGCGTGCGGAGCACGCAGGGGTCTCCCCTAGTTATTAATAATATTATACAGATTTAAGTATTTGTTTGTATGTAGGGGGTAATCTCTGGAACTACTGAATCGATTGAAAAAAATAGTTTTACTAATAAAAAGCTACATTATCCTTGAGTAACATAGGCTAGAATTAATTTTGATTTAAGGGTTAAAACAACCCCTAAAACAATAAATATTAATTGCTATACTTTCCTTAAAGCTAGATAGCTGAAATTTTGTACATTAATTTCTTACAAGATACATAGAAAAAGTAAACTAGATTTGCATTTTGTCGCGTGCTACTATGAAATGAAAATGTGATAACAACCCCTAAAACAATACAAAATAATTGTTATATTTTCCTTAAAGTTAGTGAGCTGAAAATTTGTACATTTATTTCTTACAATATACCTAAAAAAATTATCATAGATTGACATTTAGTAGCGTGCTGCTAAGGGATGAAAATGTAGTAAAATTTTGATTGTTATACTTTCCTTAAGCTAGAGAATAAACCCTTAATAAATTAACGAATTTAAAAATCTGAAACCACTATGTTACATCCTAATTAAAATAAATAAGACACATTAGAATTTAATAGTAGGGCCTATTTATATAAAATAACCTGTTTGCATTTGCTTCGACGCGAGTCACCGAGGTGGTTGGCGAGTGAAGCGAGCAGGGGGCGGAGCCCTCTAGTAATAGATAAAGAGGTAAAATTTGTTTGTTTTTTGTATTTAGGGGGTAATCTCTGGAGCTATTGAACCGATTGAAAGAATAGTTTTACTAATAAAAAGCCACACTATCCCTTAATAGCATAGGCTATAATTCATTTTTATTTCAATATTTGTAAATTTAGTAGGAAAAAAATTTAGTTTAGGCCTAGACTGAAAAACCAACATATATTTCTTGAATGTATTTATATTTATTAAAATAGCAACCATTTGAATAAAATAACAGATAAAATAGCTGTTTGCTCAATTATTTTCATTAACAGCTGATTTCAAACTTTGAAGCAATTATTTATATTTCTAACTTTTATTTTAGGTTTTTATTAAAGTGTAGACCTGAACCTTGCTGGTTCTTTCAACCTTTATTATAAAGAATAAATATAATTCTTTACGTATTGCTGTTATAAAATATACGACATAATTTGATTTGTACATTCAACATTATTTACCATCTTAGATTTTGATTTATTATTAATCCTTTATTATAAAGAAAAGATTAACATGATTATATATGTATAGAACGTTTCAACGGGGTTTTCTTGTGGAGCACGCAGGGGTTTCTCCTATATAATAAGTGTAAGAGTGTTTTTTTCTGTGCGTGCCACTATAGCACCGCTACCCAACCCATTTGAGTAAACTAATAATATTTTTATTATTTTACGTTACGATGGCAACCAATAAACTTACATTATTGTAGAAATATAAATTATAAATAAATAAATATAACAAGTAATGTGATCTTGTTATGAGCACTTGTTTTTAATTATTTTATTAGAGAGCAAGAAGTACAATACGGTAATAATGTGGTCCTAATCATATTACGATTATTACTGTTTTGCTAGTTGCCATAGAAACCAATAAAAAGCAACACATTATTGAAATAACAACTTGTTACCGACTGAAATATGTTATTGGATTATTTAACAAGCACGTAATGAGTCCTTGTATTTTCAGTTTAACGAAGTCTTTGCCATAAAATCGAGGCTGCAATTTTAGTTATTTACAATTTTTATCAATCATATAATCATTTACGGTAATGTTGATGATATAATTCTTTAGAAAAAGACCTTATACATACGTCTTCTTGATTCGTTATTCCTTCAAAAGCTCAAACTGTAAAATAATTGTAAACATAATCTGAATTGAGCACCGGGAATTATAACTGTTGTGGTTAGGAGGTTCAGTAACACGTAAAAGTGATTATGTAAAGGCCTTTTCACACCGCGGCCACACTATGTGTCACGTGACAGATTTTTCAAAAGATCTGTTTCCACAGTTTCAAATGGTGCAATTCACACCGACCTTGTAGAGCCCCACGGACGCTACAGACGTTGACAGAGAGCGGGATCGCTCCGAAAGCGATCTTTTCAAACAGCTGTCGACGTCTGTGGCCTCGCGCATGCGCACTGTCCCGCTACCCCAACACGCACATGACTACACTTTGTCGCGCAGTTTCGTTAACTCGTTACAAGCTGCTGTATTGCCGGTTTTTTTGACGGCCGTGTAGAATTTTGCCAGTATGTTAATTTTTCAAATGAACTTTTGAAAGACAATGAACTTTTTGCAATTACAGGAGAATCTAAATCGACCGCCACTACCATTAACCGTTAATTTACTATTCCTGTACACAACAAAAAGTAATTTTGTTTTGACATAAGCAGAATTTAAAGAAATTAGCTGCTAACTAATTTTCAGAGCAAATCAGTATTTATTTTAATAAGTCAAATGTTTATGAACAACATTATAAACCACCTTCAATAGGATTTCAAAAAAATAAATTTTATAGGGCAGTAGTAAACTTACCTTAGGCATTACTGCCAATCTTTCTCTTCTGGAAATAGATCTCCTGTAGTTGGTGTCTTTTTTACTAATATCGTTATTTGTCGGTGTTAAGATCTCTTTAACTCTGGTTCAGAAAGCCGAAAGTATGTTTTGAATCTGTCAACATCTAGCTCCAAGTCATTTATCAGATGAAGATACTTGCCGCACTTTTCCCGAGTCTGATTGATGGGATGTACCCAGTACGTTCTGTACCCAGCATGAGTCCCTCGTCACTACTCGAACTACTATCGATGTCATCCAACCAACGCACATTTTTAGTAAACCACTTGCCATGTTTTTACCTGTTTCAACCGTAGACAGAGCTGTGAACTTTCTTGACAGAGCTGAAACGAAGTCCCAATACCTGACAGACGTCTGTGGCGGTGTGAATTGCACGTCTGTCACGTGACATAGTGTGATCGCGGTGTGAAAAGGCCTTAATTGCCAAATATGTTTCAGATGGAATAAAAGACCACGGAAGTGATAAGTTAAACGTGATTTGAAAATTGACAAATTAATATAAAAAATGTCAGTTTATTTGAATTAAGTATTTTTTTGCAATTTAGGTCTATTACGATGGAAGAAAAACAAAAGAGTTAAAAGGCATTTCGTACCACCTTTTTGACAATTTTGGCCTACATATAGTTTTAAAAACAACATAATATTTAAAACGGGCTTAGCACCTAAATTAAATTTTGATGTAAATGAATTTGTATCTGACGTTTTTAAAGGATTTTTTCCGAAATGTTTGTGTAGGGGTCTATTGAACGGTTCGTTTTTATCTTTACTAAAATAATTATCATTACTTAAAATAAGGTGCCGCAGCCATAAAAGAAAACAAAATACCTTGGCAGTAGCCCGTAAGGACTCAAAAGCTGGTTGTCCACTATTGCGCGTTTACAGTTTAGTTGATAGCATAGGCAGGCATTGCCCATGCTATTCAAACGGAGATCTTACGCTAGTAGCCAGCATAAAAACTTTACAACCTCATAAAACTCATTTAAACTAGTTATTTAGAATATGTAATGGGGTTTACTTAAACATGAGGTACGTTACTGAAATTAAGAAATTTGGATCTTGAATTAAACATTGAGGCAAGGATATTCATAATTCAATGTGGTTATGAATAGGAGCCGATGTAGTTAGGTTAGGTAATAGCACGGCAAGCCTCCATAAGGCCAATGATATCAACTATAGTTTGATTTAAAGTAGAACATTTTTGGCTGACACGGGCGGTGAGGGTGAGCTAGAGGACCCCCTACTCCAAGAGCCAACCAGCTATTACCTTCCCAGCGGTTGTCATAGTAACCATATGCAACGTTGTAAAGCAGCGTTTACATTTATGAAAAGTCCGTTCGTTGTTAGTACAGCGATGCGTAGATTTGGCAACAGCGCGGCCCCTCCATTCTGTCCAACGCTCGCCACCTAGGACTGTTCTAATTTAAATCAGACTATAAACTGTAAACGCGCAATAGGTCCGGCCTGCACGGCGCGGCGCGGAAAACTATCGATCTCGGAAAAAAATTAATTTACGACGAAATAATAATTTTGTTTATAGTCAAATTACTCTTCTTAAAAACTTTACGAGCTAGAACAACCTAATATGGTTTATTATTTTTACATTTGGCAATAACTAGTTAATGTAATTTTTAAATTGAAAAATTTGAAGAGTAATTTTTCTAAGAAAAGAGAAAATTTATTTAAATTTTAACATAAAGGCTTCGTCTATTAGGGGGTAAGTGAGACGCGGCGTGGCATCGTTTTCAGATAAATTAAAACTCTTGGAGGTTGGTACCGCGCCGCGCCTCTCTACCGACCTAGTAGACGAGGTCGCGGTGGACCAGTGGTTTGTTGGGTTCGGATATCTTCCACTGTACTCGGCAACATTCGTACCTATCCAACTCTAATATCGGCAGGTGGTCTGCAGTCGCAACAAAGTCTTTCTGCACGTGTCGGAATTCAAAGGTAAGTCTATTTTGTAGATTCATTACTAACAACAAATTATTTGTCTCCCTTCCTTACAAATTTTTCTCATCTCTCATAAGATCTGGGAAAGTTGATGATATTCTCCAAAGATGAGTCTTTTTGAATTAATTTCATGAACCCACAACTTACGTTTGTTTACTTTCTCTTCTTCTGCTTCAAGTAATGCTGCAAGAAAAATAATTTCTTCTTCACTGTCCTGTGTCCATCGTTGTATCTTTGAATACTGTCAAACCATGACTGAATATCAGGTGACCAGAATGGTTGGGAAGCCGCCGCTGTTGGTCAAAGGCTCCTTAAAAATCCCATTCGTGACGTTGCTAAAAACGGTTATTTAAATCTAGGAACTAATGATTTAAATACAATTTTCGTGAACATTCAAATGTGAACTACCTTTTCAAACGTATATATTTAAAATAAATATCAATTCCACATTAGTTTGAGTTAGTAATCCTATACAGAAGCTAATCTAATTGGTAAAGCCTATTTGAACCCATGCAGTAGTCCTTTCATAACGAGGCTTGTTTAATTTACTTTGCTTTGATGTTTATATATTTACGCTGTGGGATTAGTGTTTAGGGCGATATTGAATATGCACAAAGGCAAAGACACATTCGGGCCGTACAATACAGTAAATTCTAAATACTCTATTGTTGGAATTTTAACCGCAAGCCCCCAAGCGACGTAGTCTAATCCCTTTAGCAACGCTGTGAAATTAATAATTTGCAATTCTAAAAGTGTTTAAGTTGCAATATTTCCAGGCTTGGTTGACCGTGTGATTTTATTTTAATAAATGTAAATTAAATTTATGATGTTTTTTTTTTTTTTTTTTTTTTTTTTGTTAACTCGGCCCAATGCGTTTTCGCTATGTTATTAATACCAACATAAGAAATATTTTCTCAATAACTACACAACCAATTTAAAAAAAAATTACCACCGTTTGTGTACTCATAAATACACACTCTGATTTTATTAATTGAAGATATTTTGTATGGTGCCGAATTTTGTTCGGTAAGTCTATCAGTATCATACAATTTTTGTGTATACAAAATATTCTTATTGGCTAATTTCAACCCCTTGTTTCTAATTGTATTTTCTAACATTAATAACAACTGCTAATCAGTTTATTCCATCGATGTATAAACACACTGGATCGCTGGCTGCGTGTATTGAAAACGGTCCGGCTGGCCTAGCCGCTTCCCCCACCACTGGAGGGACAGCAACAACACGTGAAGCATTCAAAGCTAATGCAACGCTCACAAATATTTTAATTTATTTTGCTCAGCTTCAACAACGGCACCAAACATTATTTATAAAATAATCATTTTAATTTCTAAACAATATTTAATTGTTATACAGTATGTAACACTTATTTTTATAGTAAACTAGTGGACCCAGCAATGCTTCGCTATTGCTTGATTTAATTTAAAAGTTAGTAAAGTTATTCCATTGACTTAAGTGATCGAATTGTAAGCTCTCAGTGTAAGCTTTTTTCCAAAGCCAGTTTGTGTCTTAACTGTAAGTCGAATTTAAAAACTAATATTTTGCGGGTAGCAAATTAGATTTTCAACAAAATAGTATTCTTGATTTTTTCCGTATCTCAAACCATAAACTCACAAAATGACCGTAAACTTCAAATTTGTAAAAAAATCGTCCAAGTTTTTGTATTTCAACCATTTAGTCAACACGTTTATTCTAAACTCATTCAAAAGTGTTCCATAGCTTTTTTGTAGATAAAGGTTTAAATAATTCATATATGCCAGTTTTGCAAGTAAACAAAATGATTGAAGTAAAATTAACAAAGTTATTAGCTCAAGGAACAAGCATCCTATTACTTTAAATGAGCAATTCTGGTATCTATCTTTGTTTGTATCTGTTGTGGATCTCGAAAATGGCTGTAACGAATTCAAAGAAATTTTGCATTTAGGTGTAGTATTGATTTTTAAGTACACCCATATAGTTGTATTTCGTGTAAAAACGCAATTTTTTTAGAAAATCTAATTTAAAAGTTGAAAAATTTTAACATAGGGTCTTATGGGTTGCCATGTTGGTTACAAAATTACAACGAAATAGTAAATAAAGCAATCAAAACAGCTGTTTATAAACAAGCTATGAGATTGAGTATTATCCTAAATCAGCTGTTCATTGGATAGTTTTTAATTACTATTAAAAAACAATCTAATTTATACTGTTTTAGCACGTTAGAATTAGAATAAATTGTTCTGATTTAACAATTTATTTTATAAAAAAAAGTAAACTTGGCAAAAATGGATAAATTCTAATAATAAATTTTGTAATATAGGCCTGGCTCATTTCTGAAACATAGTATTGAGGTTATGTTTACTACTGTATATTTAGTCCTGGTTTCAAAACATTAGTTGACAGAAGATAGTAGAACTAGGACTAAAATCGTAATGAAAGTTTCTCGTGTTTCTAAAGCATGTATTTGAGGTTATAATTAATCTTGTAATTACCGTTAATATATTTAAGCCTGGTTTCATAATTTTACAAACCAATGTACAAACGAGCCAAAGATTAACGAGATTCATTAGCGAATTTTCCAACTGCGAGCGAAGCGAAGCGTCCAGGGGCAGAGCCCCTAGTGTTTAGTAACGAAAGGAAAAAGTTCAACTTTAGGCCTATATAAAAAGTAGTAAACATTTTTTGTAATTTTTTTCATAAATGTAAAAAAGTTTCGTAATTTAGTTCTAAAATAGAACTGTATAAAAGTATTGATCAATCTCAAATTTCTTATTTTGAAAACACCAGTTTTTATGTTCCTACTACAAGACAGCTAACAAAACTAGGCCTGTTTTGAATAGTAATTTAGGAATACTATTTCCTCTGCCCAAAAATGACATATTATTATAAAAAAGTGTAGAGGATAAATCAAAGAATTGAACTGTATATAACAACAACAACGTGTATCACTGTCCATCTATCACGCTGCCCACCGCGGGTCTATCCCTCCAGTGGAGGGGGAAGCTCCACGCCGGCCGGCTCGTTTCTCGAACCTTTCAGACTACTCAGCGCGCAATCCAGTGTGTTTATACATCGATGGTTTATTCAGACATCTTTATTAATTCTTGAAAAAATGTTCCTTATGTACCTATGTAAAAACCAAGTTTTCGGAAAAATGCATAAACTAAAAAAACTTGCATCCTTTGCTACCATCAGTACATTCCAGCTTCATATTTTTAATCTCACAATTATCTTCATATCATGTTAATTTCTTATTTTATTTTTACGTTGTGTTGTTTATTTAATACAAACTCCAAAATATCCCAAGCCTAGTTTATTAAAAAAAATAATATTTAAATATATCTATATAATTACTGAAGTAAAAGTATGCAACACATCCCAAGGTCTCCGGTGACAAGTCATATTTCGCCAGCTTCAACGACCCAATACCGTTTGATTTACTTCCGCCTTCCTTTCGAACTAATATTCACCAATAAAATCCTAATTTAATCACCACTTAAGCAAATCAAGGTAATTATTACTTTGAAAAATTAAACGATTTAAACAAAGTGTTTCACATTTTAAGATCCCTAATTTGAATTATTTTGACTATACAGAACTTTCATTCACAGTCATACTTGATTATTCTTCTACTTGCTTATAGCTGTATTTCTTATTTTTATTTCTTCAATCTGCTGCATAAACCAATATATCATGCCGACTCATGTCATTGCATAATAAAACCTTTGAGTAGCCTAACTGTAATATTAAACAAGTCTGTGCTGGAAACAAATCGCTTGCAACATGTGATCTGAATGCTAACAGCTGTTCAAGTTAAGTATTCAATTGTTATGCCTCACAAGCTATTTCATTGTTTGCTTTCTTAAACAGATTCTTGTAGAATCTGAAATGTCGATGAAATGTTGCGTCTGTGGAACTCTTCTTTTTTTTTGCTTTAAACGACTGTGGCGTGTACGTCAAAGCGATTTCATTTTATGTTAGTTCCTAAAAAGTAATATTAGTTATTTGAATATGTTGTTATTATTCAATGTTTAAAGACACAGCCGAGAAAATATTCATATATTTAAACGAATAATTTATGAATGTGTTCACAAAGTTACAATAATTCTAATTATTAGCTTATATATCAATTAGCTAAGGAATTTCTTTATCGGTTCAATATGTCGTTATTTTTCAACCAATTTGTACAAATGAAGTGTCATTTTAAACGTTTTACATTGTAGATTTGCAGACAAATCTAAAAAATACAAAATATCGCAGTATTTTTAATCTTATTTAAGTGTGCATGGTTTTAAGCTTTGTGTTTTTGTTCTGTGGTAAAATATTTATTACCATTAACAAGATAAAATTACCAAATTTTAAAATGTAATTATCTAAAGCGTTACACAAATGTTTGGCATGTGTACAGAATATAATGAAAAATGCGTGTAGGCTGTATACATTTGTATGAGCCTTCACTCCACCTTAATATTGATAAAAATGAAAAAAATGAAAAAAAAAAATTGTTCACCTAGTTTTGTTCCCTGTGATTTTCGGAACAATTTGATGTGTAAAAAGTATAGATAATATGCTTATAATTAGTTTATTTTATCTAAAAACGAAACGCGTACATGTATATTCTCCAAATAACTGAGTATTTTTCTAGGCCGTTTTCCGAAAGTTTTGTTTCTCACGTTTTCATTTACTGTGGGAGACATAACTCAAGTTGTATTTGAGATAGCCTCATAATTTTTTATTTTTATTTTGAAGAGGACATTTCATTGTACAACCTGTCCTGTAGTATGGATATACATTGGTTAATATAATAAAGATTTTAAGAAATGATTAAAAAAAGATTTTACTAAAATTTTTTATAAAAAAATTAAATAACATATTTTTTACAGAAATATTTTTTATTATTTAATATCCATACTAAAGGTTGTAGAATGGAATGGCCTTTTCAAAATCTATATATATAAATCTATATATATAAAAATGAATTGCTGTTCGTTAGTCTCGCTAAAACTCGAGAACGGCTGGACCGATTTGGCTATTTTTGGTCTTAAAATGTTTGTAGTAGTTCATAGAAGGTTTATACGTAAAGAAAAGTTTGAAAAGTTTCCCGAAAAAGTTTCAAATTTGGAAGAAACTGAACAGCATTTATTGTATGAACTCAAAACCATAGCTCACAAAAACAGCTGTTCGTATAAAAAGCTTATGTTTGTTTACATGTATTGCCATAGCAACATTACTTAGCAAATTTATAATCACTTTAATACTCTTCAAAACCAACAGCTACTTTTTTCCATGACCACAGTAGTACGATACGCACAGGTATTCAACGAACACTTAAAAAGAATTACAATTACGTCAAAAAGACTGAAAATACCAACAACCACGGGCAACGCCGTATGGGTCAGCTAGTAAAAAAATAAAAATAAATGAGGCTACCTCAAATACAACTTGAGTTATGTCTCCCACAGTGAAGCCTAGTTAAATCCGTAAAAATTAACAGGGGAGGGGTGGGGAGGGGCAAAACTTACGGACAAGTCACTATAACCAACACTTATATTATAAAACATAAAATAATTATGTTTGCTTTAAAAATAAAGACAATTTTTTAAAGGTGGAGTGCCCCCTTAATAACTTTGCAATACAGTTATGCGTATATAGTTAAGTTATTAATGTTTAAAAGCTGGTTTACTATAATTTGGGGGAAATTGTTTAGTCGGACGGGCAAACTGAAATTATATTATTTAAAACTAAAAAAAAAACTAGCTGAAACATAGCCTACTCTCTTCAAAAGGAATAATAATTGATGAGGAAATATGAGATAATTTTATTTTTAATTAATATTTTAGTTGTTAACTTGCATTAATAGTCTGGAGGGCACGTAAACAAAAATGTATTTGATTTTATAACAAGTCAAGTACCCATTCTTGGGACATTAGCCTAACTTGGGACAATTTGGGACTTTTCACTTTTTATGGTTGGCTAACCTGATATTTTCTATTGTTGCTATAAAAGTGGTGTACATTGATAGATGGATAGCTAATACTTAGACTACAGTAAAAATAAATATCCTGGGATAGTTCTTTTGGCAAAATTATATACTTTGATTGTTACACAAAAAACAGGCAATTTATTTTGACTGAATAACTTTAAGTGGACAGGGCATTATTGGTAAGTTCTAGAGAATGCTAATAATATATTTTGTTTGGTAAGAAGATATGTCACTGTTTTAATCTTTGCAAAACAAATATTCTTTTTATATAAAAATGTATGTACACAAAAATTTACATAGGCACGTAACTTGGGGCAAATGTTGAAGATGTGGAAGACTATACAGGGTGATTCAGTAAAGCGTAGCGGGCTATGCAGATTCAGATTCTACATGCAAAAATAAGTCGAAAATGTAGTATAACATGTTTTCGATTTCGGCTTAGTTTAGAAATAATCCGCCATTTTGTATTTTAAAAAAAAAATCAATAACTCAAAAGGTCTTGGAGATATTTTTATGAAACTTGGTATACACTTTAACTCTATAGTTATAAACATTTTCCAAAAATATCTTTGATAATACTCATCAAATTTCAAAATGGCGGCCATTTAAAAATTTTAAATTCAAATTCCATGAAAACCAGCTACTAAAACAAAATTTTAATAGACACTAAATTTGAAGCCCTTTTCATTTCAAATCGAAAGACACTTTAATTGCAAAAATTGGTTAATAAATATCAATATGGCGGCCATTTAACAATTTCAAAGAAAAATTCCATTAAAACTATTGAATAGAAAAACTCAAAATTGCTCAATTTTATTTATGTTTTATTACAAATTGAAAGACACTTTAATTGTTAGCATTGGTTTACAACTATAATTAATGATTTAACTATGTACAATTTAACAGCAATTTAAAAAAGAGCTTCAACAGAAATTAAAAGGGCTTCAAATTTAGTGTCTAGTAAAATTTTGTTTTAGTGGCCGGTTTTCATGCAATTTGACTGTAAAAATTTTAAATGGTCGCCATTTTGAAATTTGATTAGTCTGATCTAAGATATTTTTGGAAAATGTTTATAGCTATAGAGTTAAAGTGTATAATAAGTTTCATAAAAATATCTCCAAGGGCTTTTGAGTTATACTTTTTTTTTATACAAAATGGCGGATAATGGCTAAACTAAGCCTACATTTTCGACTTATTTTTGCAAGTAGAATCTGAATCTACATAGCCCACTACAAAAATAACTAAACAAATTTTTTAATTCCAAAAAAAATGGTTTTTGGCTAATTTTGTTGTTGTAGACAATTACCAAGAAATTATGTTTTTAGTTTTTTGTCGATAACTCGGTTATCCTTTGACCTATTGAAACTACAAAAAAAAAAGCATTGTGTCTGTCGTTAAAAAATACAAATATTTTGTCTCTTGTACATTTTTGGTTAAGTTAACGGTTTTCAAGATATTCCACGTTAAAAATTTGTAACGGCCGCCATTTTGAAAATTATAAAAATACATTATTTGTGTTTGCTACACTTGTTAATCGTAACATATAAAATGTTTATTCCAAATATGAAGTCGCTATCTTATCTATTTCCAGAGTTACAGTGAGTTTTTGTAAAAAAACCAAATGGCGGATTACGGCTAAACTAAGCCGAAATCGAAAAAATGTTATTTAACATTTTCGACTTATTTTTGCATGTAGAATCTTCATCTGCATAGCCCGCTACGCTTTACTGAATCACCCTGTATATGTATACTATGTGTTCGCACTCTAGCGGCCGCATTTTAAGTCCCATTTGGTCCAAATTTGGTACACTTGTTGGTTGTCTATGTCGCTCGGACGAGTTCGTTAGCCAAAAAAATCCAACAAACGTACGTTTTTTGACTGGAAGTAACTATTTTTTGAGATTTTTACTACAAGAATGAAATTTGTCTAGAGTTTTTCTAAAAATATAAATGTAGGATCTTATTATGTACATTTTGTTATTTTACGCGACCTTATAGCTCGTTTTTTGCCCAAAATCGACCAAAACGTAAAATACCATAAAAGTACGCGGTTCGAAGCCAAGTGGTGCAAACTCGCGAGGCCACTAGGAGGAAAAAAATTCTACTAATATATTGCGTACACACAGACAGCTGTTCAACGCCTTCGTGAGTAGATCTATTTCCCAAATTAATTGTTGGTTGAAACCCTAAAGCATAGGCATATAAACTTAATTTTGGAAATTTGCTCAACTCACGTCAGCGGTCCAGCTGCATGGTCGAATTATTTAAAATGTTAACTGTCTAATTAGGTTGTTTGATAAATTGATTACGGTACTGAGTTTTTTTTCTAATAAAGGGTTTTTTGTTTATGAAAATGTGTTCCTTTATTGGTTTGTGTGTTGAGCATAGTAAAAAAAGATTTTTAGTGTTATCCAAGTATAACTAAAGAAGTTCTAAAATTTGATAGCTTGTAAAAAATACACTGTCCCAAGTTAGGGAAGGTATCTCCTAACTTGGCACATCAACACTTAGTTTTTTAAATTTACTTTGCGAAAGATATATTGAACATTTCATTACTAATTCAAAAAGTACTAAGTTTTCATATATTTTCTTTCGCCCTACCTTTTTAAAAAAATATGGCTATTGGAGTCTAAAACTGAAAACTGTTCCAAGTATGGGCACTTTACATCCTGTACGTACAAAACATATCAAGCATTTGTTTTACCAGTGATATTAACAAAAAATTAAGTTGGCAGTCCTGAGACATATTTCTCGATGGTGTGAATTTAAAAAAGCACCTTATCAAAACGTCACTTATACAACTTGTTACTGTCACTAACGAAACTAGTGATTGACATGGGTTTTTATTTTGGTAAATTTTTTTTGTGTTTAACGTCCTACTGTTTTGCACTTAAGGCTAATGAAGGCGGGACCTACAGTTTTACGTGGAATCCGAACCACAGCCTACGATGTCTGTTAAGAAACCATTTAGAAAATTATTCGGGGTCAATGGGAATTGAACCCGGAACCTTTCCATTGATGGTTGCCATGACGATTGATAAAGCATTGACGCTTTAACAACAACGGCCACCGTGGCTTTATTTTGGTAAAATCATAACTTTTATTTATTGGCCTTCCTGTTATTTCTTCAAGCAAATTACAAAAATATTGCTTTAGAAAAATCAAATTATTATATTATGTATTCTTAGCAATTCTTTTTTAAAAAAAGGTAAGTGCTAGGCCAATAAAAAACTATGATTTTGAGGGTTTAAAACCCTTATTGATAGTTCTAGTATGGACTTTCAGAAACCAAGAAAACTATTGAGTCAAATACAATGCATTTTCAAAATTAACATAGAACAGTTTAAAAAACCTGTCTTGTAAGTAAAAAAATCTTAAGAATGTCTTTATTATTGTATCATAATAATTATTGATTATTTTTGTATCTTTGACTTAAAAACACTTTTAACACGATTGTTCTGCAATTTCTTTGTTAGTAATAAAATATGATCAGCCATATTGAAAAAAGTTTGTTTTAAATGTTCATTAATGTGTCCTTCTAAAACCAAACCTAGTAACAAATTTACATATTTATTTTTATAACTGCAATCGCACGATGCTTGGTGTTGAGAAACGTGGTTCTAACATTTGGTCAGATTTCTAACAGTCGTGGGTCAACGTAAGTCCTGCACACATTTAGCCAAGTTGTACAAATATGCAAATAATGAGCGTCCCATAGTTGGTGGCTGTCAACTTAAATTTATGAGTTCTAAGGGGATTGAATTTAACATTAATGTAAACGGTTGGTCCTGTTCTAGTACTGCTTGTTTTGACAATTATGTTTTTAACTAAACATTCCTATAAGTAGAGCCTTATTTAATTCAACAGCCTTTTTTAATTAATTAAAAAATCCATTAACTTAAATTACTACTTTAAGGATTTAGGCCTTGTTTGAAATATATCCAAAATTACTTTCTTAACAAAACATGTCTATAAGTATGAGCAAAAGAGAAATAATTCGACCACGCAGCTGAACCGCTGACGTGAATTAAGAGAATTTCAAAAATTAAGTTTTAGGGTTTTAACCAAATACTTTGGAAATTGTTCTACTAACTAAGGCGCTGAATAGCTGCCGATGTGTACGAAATATATTAGTAGAATTTGTTTGTAACTCAGCCTCTAGCCCCGGCTCACGTACTGTTTCGTTCTACTCGCAGCGGAAAACTCGCTTTGCGACCAAATACCAACTTACAAATACTTAAATCCAACACCAAATAAAATTTTGTTGGATAAAACTTTAAACAAGTTTCATTCTCGTACGAAAAATCTAAAAAAATAGTCACTTCCGGTCAAAAAACGTGCTTCTGGTTGTTGGATTTTTTTTTGCTAACGAACTCGTCTTAGCGTCATAGACAACCAATATATGTACCAAATTTGAACCAAATCAGACTTAAAATTCAGCCGCTAGAGAGCGAATACATATACAAATATATATAATTTGTAATGACTCCCCAAAATGTGTTCTGGAGACCATGATCGGTGCTCATTTACCACTCCAGACCTTAGGACCCTCCGGGTCACTCCAATAGCTCATCTTTCCTATGGAAATTCGCTAATAATAATCTGTGCAAGTAAAAAGAGAATTTACCTTTTCAGAACTTTGTGCTATCATTACTTTTCTAAAATTACAAACCACGCAGCGTTTTGTTTGAAAAATATTAGTCTCACAGTTAGATCCCTCATTCTCTTCTGCACTTTCTCGCGTAAAATAAAAGTAGTCAAGTGCGAGTAAAACTCGTCCCATAGGTTTTAAATTGCACAAAAATTCATAACATTTTCGCCATTTAAAGTTTGTTAAATGATTTAAATACGAGATACTAGCAGAGAAACCAAGTGTTTATTTTGTTTATGAAAAGATACTGTTTGTGTAAATTACAAAATGATCAACCTATACATAAAGCACAATATTATATTACCTATATTACTTTAACAATACTAACTAACTGCATATTGCATACTTGTTAATTCTTCAATTTAGTTGACTCCAACTTAGGTCAGTTGGAATTTAATTAATGGTTGATTAAGGAATCAAATGATAAAAAATGACGACTCGGAAGCAGCAGAATAATTGCCATGGCTATATCTCACTGTACACGTTTATGAATAAGAAAAAAAAAATACAAGCAGTCGTGGGACTGCCGTCAGAAGTGAACATTTTTTAACTTTATATAGATAACTTTATTTTCGGGTTATTAAGAAGCATTTTTTTAAATCAATGTAATAATGTTGTAATGGAGCCTTCAATAATTGCGGATATGCGTCGGAGCCTTACATAAATGCAGGTTATGCGACTATGTCTTAAATAATTGTGGAGATAAGATAGAACCTTAAATAATTCTGAGTACATCTTCGAATGAAGGAGGGAGAAGGCAGGGAGTTCAGTTTTAAAACAGATCAATTAAAAAACACAGATTTAATCAGAAATGTAATTTGTGCTTTCTATTTAAATTGAAGAACAGCTTGTTGGGTGGAATTGCGCAATCAGTATGGTGGCTTTCAATGAGTCTGTCTTGTATTGACTTTGGAATTTTTGTATGTTATTCTAATGCCTGACCTTTACTAGTCCATAGGCATTACATCATTAAGTTGAGAAAGTAGTATCAAAGTATTAAAAGTAAATTACAAATACTTTGCAACTCAATCTGTATTCTGGAACCTTATTGAAGATTTTGCCAGAAATAAATACAAAATACAACACGGGTAAAGAAAACAGATTGCTTAGTAATTGGCTTTTAAAAGATGAGATTTGAATTTGTTTGCCAAGAGGTACTTGACAAGTCTTAGCATGCTTTCATTTGATAATAAAACGATTCTCATTTTCCATTTGTTTTTCAAGGTTCACATTATGTTATTACTTTTAAAGATATCGTTTAGACTTTCTAAAAAACAATATTATTTTAATTAACAGTAATAATTAAATACAAATTTATTTTCTTCGAAACATCTGCTTTCACTTTTCTTGAACATAAATAAACATTTCTTCATAATTGGCATTAAAGAAAGAATGTCCTTCATACCAAACCGATGCAATTTAAATTGGTGACATTGCACGTTTAATGTACTGATAAAAAACTATCCAACATATTGCTTTCAAATTTGTACAGTGGT
>JAGFPH010017177.1:4892-18084 GCA_018207615.1 Philaenus spumarius
TGGTCGTTCTCGAGACCACTTTTAACCAACTTCGCGTTTTTGGTCGTTCTCAAGACCACTTTTAACCAACTTCGCGTTTATGGTCGTTCTCATGACCACTTTTAACCAACTTCTCGTTTATGGTCGTGCTCGGGACCACTTTTAACCAACTTCTCAGTATTTTTACGGAAACTGAAATATTTCTTTTTGAAAAGCTCTCTACTTTCCGAATCCGTTTGAAAAATTTAAATAGGGCGTAACTATTAATTTACATATTTCATGTGCCTACTTTTCAAGATAACGCTCCAAATTGTATAACAGTGACTACGAAAAATCAATATATCCGATAGGGTGATACCAATATAACCTAGATCATGGTTAATCTGCATGCTAATAAAACTGTCCAAAGCTTTAAGGGGGCACTCCACCTTAATATTGATAAAAATGACAAAAATTTAAAAAAAAACCCACCTAGTTTTGTTCCCTGTGATTTTCTGAACAATTTGATGTATAATAAGTACATATAATATGCCTATAATTAGTTTATTTTATCTAAAAACTAAACGCTTACACATATTTCAGGCATACAGATGTATATTCTCCAAATAACTGAGGCTATTTCTAGGCCGTTTTCCGAAAGTTTTGTTTTCACACGTTTTCATTTACTTTGGCAGACATAACTCAAGTTGTATTTGAGCTAGCCTCATCTTTTTTATTTTTATTTTGAAGAGGATATTTCATTGTACAACCTGTATTATGGATATACATTAGTTCCTATAATAAAGATTTTAAGAAACGATTAAAAAAAGATTTTACTAAAATTCTTTATAAAAAAATTAAATAACATATTTTTTACAAAAATATTTTATATAATTTAATATCCATACTACAGGTTGTAGAATGGAATGTCCTTTTCAAAATAACAAAAAGAATATGAGGCTATCTCAAACACAACTTGAGTTATGTCTGCCACAGTGAAGCCTAGTTAAATCCGTAAAAATTCCCCCCCCCCCCCCGGGGTCACTATAACCAATGCTCATAATATAAAACATAAAATAATTAGGTTTGCTTTATAAATAAACAATTTTTTTTATAGTGGAGTGCTCCCTTAACTTTTAAAATGCAAAAAAACGAAATTTTGAGTGTGTTTTATAATTTTTTTCAGTAAAAAAATACACCGATCATGACTTACATGATCATTAAAAATTTTTTTTTAAATTTACTAAAATTTTCCATTGAAAGTATAGCGTTTCATCAAATGATTTACAAAATGTAAGCCACAAACCAAAACAAGGAAAAATGTATCACCATTTTTATTGTTTCAATAATTCCGCATTGTTTCCAAAACGTTTTTTTTCAAAATAGCCTACTAACTAGTCCTTGATTCATAGGGCAATCAGTTAGCTGTTAATGAATGCTTTTAGCGGAAACTACCATTTTTTTGTTACATCGACTGGTCTAAAAGCGAAACATTTTTGCAATTTGTGGTTTGCGATGGCTAAAACGTTAGTAGGACTAACACTATAAAGAAAACGGAACAAATGTTAGCTATGTACAGACCAATGCAAAAGTCTGTAAATTTGTGCTCCTTTTATACTCACAGGTATTAAAGAGCTAAAGAATTACCAAAACAGTAACGGAATATTTTGGCGTTGAAAAGATCTACTAAAATCGAGCGCGAGGGAATATGTCGATTATCGTTGCAGTTATAAAAATGATAATAATTTTACACTGTATTGCGTACCGAGTCCTCAGAGGGTCGTAAACATTGGTTACCTGGTTTGCGTGGATAGGACGAAGAGTCCGGATGCCATTTAGGAAAGGTGCGGATGAGACATTTTGACATAGGTATGACGGGGAAGGCCATAAAATTTAGCTCCGCACTGGTTAGTGAAAAGACTAAAGACCAACACTTTGAACATAATTTGACGCTATAGTCCGACTTATATAATGATACTAGCTGACCCGTACGGCGTTGCCCGAGGTGGTTGGTATTTTCAGTCTTTTTAACGTAATTGTATTCTTTTTAAGTGTTCAGTCAGTGAGTGGTATTTGGCTTTTATATATGTAGATCTTAAATAATAAAAGCACTATTGTCATAGTAATAAAAGATCTGAAATTATGATTTTAGTAACTTTGATCCCCTCAAACCCCTCCTAAAATTTCGAAATTTTTCATTCCCTTTCTTACTGAGCACTTATGGCCCTAGAGGAAGCTACAGACCAAATTTCATTCCAATCCGTTCGGTAGTTTTAAAGAAATCGTGATTTAATAACTTTGATCCCCCAAACCCCCCTTAAATTTCGAATTTTTTGAAACCTTTTCTTAGCGAGCGCCAATGGCCCTAGAGGAAGCTACATACCAAATTTCATTCCAATCTGTTCGGTAATTTTGGAGAAATCGTGATTTAGTAATTTTTACCCCCCAAAACCCCCTAAAATTTCAAATTTTAAAAACCCTTTTTTAGTGAACATTTATGGTCCTAGAGGAAACTACATACCGAATTTCATTCCAATCCGTTCGGTAGTTTTGATGAAATCGTGATTTAATAACTTTGATTCCCCCAAAACCCCTCTAAAATTTCGAATTTTTTCAAACCCTTTCTTAGTGAGCACCTATGGCCCTAGAGGAAGCTACATACCAAATTTCATTTCAATCCGTTCGGTAGTTTTTGAGAAATCGTGATGAGTGAGTCAGTGAGTGGTATTTCGCTTTTATATATATAGATTTCCAAAGATGCCACGTAACAGATTTGTTAGGTTAGGTTAGCTCCAGGTGCAAGCTTTAAAGGGGGAGGCAAAGAGTCTTGCTGTCAATCAGAAAGGGCCCAGACTCTTTGTCTGCCTTTACGAAATATTTTTTAGTCGACCTTTGAAGTTTACCTGGACTGTCTGTCATACATTCATCTTTTAAAAGGTTTGTGCCATGGATCTGACTTCAGAATAGGGAAACATCGATGTAAATATTTTAATTTTAAACAATAAATTGTATAAATAATTGGACTGCAAACTAGAAATTAAGATTGGAAGGTTTATCTCTTTTCGTTCATTACAAAGTAGTAGGCAGAAGCTTAAAAATCTTTTGTTAAAATTCATATTTTTTTTCTTGTGTAAACTCGTGAAGCGCCTTTATTGTTTAAATCGAGCGAAGCTTGTTACTACAGTTAGTTGAATTAGATTCAACATACATACATAAAATATTCTGTAATTAAAAATCTATTTTTAAAATTCATAATTTTTCTTGTGTAGTAAGCTCGTAAAGCGCCTTCTAGAGCGAGCGAAGCGTTACTACAACTAGTATAATTATATTCAACACAGTACATTTCATATACTGTGACAACGTGTATACAAACTGCATACTCAAACTAAAGTGATATCTTTTCCCCCAGTTTGAGGATTAACCTAATTTCCAAAATCAGTCATCTATAAACACAGATTAACTCAAAATAAGCTAAGCGATTTACGAAAATACCCTGCAAATCAACTGAGATAATAAACGGTATATTCTCTAACTTCTTGAAATTTTAGTACTCGTGAAGTAAAAATTTACAAAGTCTTATAATTGTTAATTTAGATTAAAGTCAGAAAACTTTTAAAAACGCTCAACGGGGCTGAAATAAAACCGAGACACTACGAAGCGGAAAACCTTGTCGATTACAAATTCCCTAAAGTCCCAGAGGACGTCAAGTCGATGTAGTACACATTCATTTATTTTCTCTGGGGATGTGACCGAATGTCCTTAACTATTTATTAGTCTGTTTAGACCGATATTGTATACCCTAGAGGAACCTAATGCGATGCACGTATTGATATAACTGTCTAGCAGTCCACAGAGATGTCGGTTTATTAGGCTTAGGCCTACACTCGGGGCAATCCTGGTTGTTTTGCGATTTAGTATTCTTTTTATGGTCGTAAAGTCGTAAACCGTAACATGCTGTCTATAAAACTTTTGTTATTCATGGTTCATCATTACAATTTTACTATACTGCCTTTTATATTGTCATAAGCAAACGAGAAAGAATGGAATATATACAATAATAGCCTATAAAATTAATAAGAATAAATTAAATTAATTGTACAATGTATTCATAAAAGTTGGTGCCATATAACCAGTTTACTATTCGTTATATTTAAATTAGTTTCAAGATGGCGGATCAAACAACAAAGTTTTAATTAAAAATGATTTATAACTAAACATTACCCACACAATATTCTAGGTAATCTTTAAATTTACGTAAATGTTATGCCATAAATTTACAAGTGAGAAATAATATATGTAGAACATATAATGCTGTATAATCATTGCACCTGTACGTATAAGTCTAAAGATGCAGTAACTTGTTAAGAGCACTACACATTAAAGATCATTTCATCTGTGAGTTTGAGTCTAAAGATTCAGTAACTTGTTAAGAGCACACATTAAAGATCATTTTATCTGTGAGTTTGAGTCTAAAGATTCAGTGACTTGTTAAGAGCGCACATTAAAGATCATTTAATCTGTGAGTTTGAGTCTAAAGATTCAGTAACTTGTTAAGAGCACTACTCATCAAAGATCATTTCATCAGTGAGTCTAAATCTAAAGATTCAGTGACTTGTTAAGAGCGCACATTAAAGATAATTTACTCTGTGAGTTTTAGTCTGAAGATTCAGTAACTTGTTAAGAGCACTACACTTTAAAGATCATTTCATCAGTGAGTTTAAATCTAAAGATTCAGTGACTTTAAGAGCGCACATTAAAGATCATTTAATCTGTGAGTTGTAGTCTAAAGATTCAGTAACTTGTCAAGAGCACACTACACATTAAAGATCATGTCATCAGTGAGTTTAAATCTAAAGATTCAGTGACTTTTTAAGAGCGCACATTAAAGATCATTTAATCTGTGAGTTTTAGTCTACAGATTCAGTAACTTGTTAAGAGGGCACATTAAATATCATTTCATCTGTGAATTTGAGTCTAAAATATCAGTAGTTTGTTAAGAACGCAGATTAAAAGATCATTTCATCTGTGAGTGTGAGTGTAACGATTCAGTTACTTAAAGAGTACAAATTAAAACAATTTCATCTATGAGTTTAAGTCTAAAGATTCAGTAGCTTGTTAAAAACAATAGGTTTTCGTAAAAATATTCCTATTCCAACATGTAAACCTATAGCAGTCGTTGAAATAGTACGACTACCGGAAATGTATATATGTGGTTTTAGACCTAAGTTTCATATTCGCTACGCCAAAAAAACATTGAGATTTCAAAGATTATATACTATTTAAATATTTGTATCAATTTTAAGGGAATGGTAACTGCCGTATGTTTGCACATTTTACTTCCAGATTAATGCATAAAATATATACATACACAAATATTAGTCAAGTTTTTTGATGGACTAATGGCGTTGAAAAATTGCATCTGTTCAATGTTAATTTACTTCCTAAAAGTAGTCCCAAAATCTTTAAAAATGGAAGTTTGGTAACGCAAACAAACCAAATTTTATCTCTTTAGCTTGCAGAAAATTAGTGGAATTTATGTTTATTGTATAGAGGCAGATACCCCATTTTGACTCCTTAGACTTTAGTTATCGAAATTAGATGGCTTGTGAAAATAATTGTACCAAATGTTAGCGCACGACCTTCAAGGCAAGTAAAATGATTCGATTACGCAGCAGAACTATTTATGTTTTATATAGGATTTGTGGTAGTTCTATTTGGTTTTTACAAGACTGAAGTTAGGTTAGGTTAATTTGTTTTATACTTTTATATAAAACTTAAGATTATCGATATTTCGTATTCGTGATTGCAAATCAATAACGTAAACTAATTTTTACCAGTTTTTGAAGCATATCATAGGTTTTTTGTTTTGCCCCTGATTGTAGGATACACGTAAATTTATGTAGATTTGTACAATTTTCATTGATTTTCACAAAACTCAGAAACGGAATAACCAATTTCTTTGATCTGGAAATCATGTTTAGCAAAGATTGCAGTAAACAAATACATTTTCCATTTTCATATTATTTACTACGGGAGGTTCCGTCAGTCCGAATACATGAATTAAAATTGAATTTAATAATGGCGTAGGATTGATAATAGCCTAAAATATAAATGGTAAATAATACTAAAAGTATGAATAAAATTACCGACTTCACAGTATGAGTTATAATAATAAAGTTTAAGAGAACCATTATGTTTTAAGCCTACTCCCAAACAAAAGCCTAACCTGAATATTAAAAATCCAAATTATTAAATCTAAGTCCCATTAACTAAGCTATGTATTTAAATGGTAAAATGTCCAATTTTCTATTTAAAATTATTAATAATATTTTTGTTGTAAATTTCAGTATATTTCCCATGAATATTTTATACCGTACTATTTAGTTTATTACATATGCAGTAAGTGCCCAAATATCACGAAATTTTACTTGCCAGTTGACATTATATATTATTTCAATATTCCTTGCTTTATTTGATACGGTGATATGGCCTATACAAGCTACAAACAAATTTTCACTAGTTTAACCTACAAAAGTTACCTTTAAAATTAAAAAAATATTGCTTGCCTTAAAATTTGTTTAGGTCCGTTCGTAACTATGTCAAATTAAACAGTATATTAAACTACAAATGAGAAAAAACAGTTAACACTTAGGTGTATTTAAAAGAGTCCCGTCTTTTTAATTTTGGTATGGAATATTAGTTTTTAAATTTCAAATGAAAAAAAATACTAAGTATTTCTGACCACCGACATAAAAATAAATACTAAAAGTTAATAAAATAAATTTTAAAAGTTATTTCGATACATTAACGTAGCTTTATACAAACAGTTTTAAACCTAACCTAAAACAACATTGAAACAAAACACCACAGATACATAAAACCGCTTAAATAATCCGTGAGATTGAACAAAATGACATACAGAATCTGCGGAGTACACACATAAATATAAAAGGCACTGGATTCACGTAAACTGTTAGCTCTCGGAAGCAACAAGGAACAAACACACCCTGTCAGGTCGAGAGTTGAACGTTCAATACCAGAAGCGACGGCGAGGGTGCGGGAGCAATACCTGGTGCCACCCCCTCACCCTCAGTGACGTAGGCTGAAACAGCTGATTTCAGAGAGGGATAATTTGTTTTCCAATGCTCGTTAAGTTGTTAATGATTTAAGCCTGTTGATAAGTTTGAAATAATGACCAATGAGACAGAGAGGTTGGAGGGACAAAAAGAGAGGGGAGATGTTATTGACTTTGTCGGTGGTTTAGAACCAGCAGAAAATCATTCCTTATTTAATTCGTAAATACGCGGAAAAAAGTATCAAACTTATAAAAAAAATTGAGTGTGCTTAATATTAGAGGAGAGTGAAGGTCAACAAATTACACAAGTCAATATATTGTCAAAAAATATTATATCATATTTTTAAATTGCATAATTATAATATTATAATATAATAATTATAATATTATAACACTGTAATATCATTATAATTATAATATTATTATGTAATAGTATTATAATTATAGTAAGTATGCGAAAAATAGTGATCATTATTGTAAGTAGTATTTATTTAGTGACTAATGATTTTGACTGAGGTAGGCTTATTAGTGTATGCACTTTACATAGATTTATAAGAATAATTCAACACGTAAGGGATAATAATTATTATAATAATTATAATATTATAATAACGTATTATAATGTATTATGTATCGTCTATTCCCTCTCCACACGCTTACTTGTCTATATACACTACTAGCTGACACGTACGGCGTTGCCCGTGGTGGTTAGTATTTTCAGTCTTTTTAACGTAATTGTAATCTTTTGAAGTGTTCAGTTAGTGAGTGGTAATTGGCTTTTATATGTATAGATCTTAAATAATAAAAGCACTATTGTCATAATAATAAAAGATCTGAAATTATGATTTTAGTAACTTTGATCCCCCCAAACCCCTCCTAAAATTTCGAAATTTGTCATACCCTTTCTTAGAGAGCGCCTAAGGCCCTAGAGGAAGCTACATACCAAATTTCATTCCAATCCGTTCGGGCGTAATTTGAGGATGATCAAAAACGCATTGAAAACGCAAGGAAAAAATGCAAAAACGCCTATTTCTGGCGTAATTTTGGGAGAATCTCAAACATTTTTTAAAAGACTACTTTTAGGCCTTAAACGAACCTAAGTACCAAATTTCAACATTTTCTGCCAATTAGTTCTCGAAAAAGCTGAGAAAACGCAAAAAATCTATAGAAAAACGCGAATTTTGGGCGTATCTTTGGGATGTTTTCAAAATCCGTTCTTAGTGCGCGTCTAAAGGTCCAACTGAACATGCATGCCAAATTTGAACTCATCTGGTTCAGTAGATTTTTAGTTCTGCTGATGAATGAATGAGTGCCATTTCGCTTTTATATAGATAGATTAGCTGACAGGACAATGTTCGCTATTGCAATAATATGGTTACCTACAACAAATGTTACATCTTAAAGTATTTTAGCTGATTCTGTGTGTATTTTGAGACAGTGGTTTTTTTTACCGCTTGTCTATGTGCTTTTACTAGATTCGTATTAGAAAAACGCTTTCGTCTTTTTTTTCATCTTTTTTGGTATTTGTTCTGGATGCGACCGAAATGCATCAGATGATGATGTACACTGTTCTGATAGGGTTGGAAGTTGAGAAATTTGGAGACCATCGTCTGAAACCTAGGATTGGGAAGCTGACTGTATTTCCTCCACACTAATATCCATTGAGTTGTCAGGTAAAGAAGGTGTGAAAGGAATGAGAACATCAACGTGGCCTCTCGTCAGTTCCCCAGTAAACCTTAGCCTCCCTACTCCCTCAATCGGTTCGCTAAAACTCTCCCACAACAAATAACCATCTCTGTACACCTGAAATTCATACAAAATATTTCGGATGCTGCTTGAATTTCACAGGATGTTCCAAAAGTTACCGGTTTGCTCATATCCGCGATATATTCTTTTTTTTGTCGAATAAATATCTCCTGTACTTTTAAAGTATATGGTTTGAACCTGCGAAAATTGTTTGAAACATGACTAACAATTCTGGCCCTCACCTCAAACCCCAGTGAATCAGTGTCATTAAATCGTGAATTAAAGCCAAAGAATAGAGTAAGCATTGGCCATCTGGCCTAGAAGAAACTACTCTGTGAGGAATAGATACTCCATTAACGTGTATGACCTCCATTGTTGTAATATGAAGCTAAATTTTATATTTAAGTGAGTAATAATAAGTTACAGTAAAATAAAACAACGTAAAATATTACTTTGTCAAAATGTACAAAATGTAAAATTTTGTCTAAACTTACTTCAGTTAGACAAAAAGCAACCTTCTATACAAAACTTAAAACGCACAAATATAATCATTATAATAATAATTATTATAATTATACCTTACATATTGAATTATTCTTAGAATTCTATGTAGAGTGCATACACTAATACCTCACTTAAAATCATTAGTCACTAAATAAATAATGCTTACATTATAATGGTCACTATTTTTCGCATACTTATTATAATATATTAATATTATAATCATTATAATAACGTATTATTATATACTATGTACGCAAAAGTTTGCGTGACGCGAGATTTCAGAAACATAGTCAAGCGAAAGTGCCCAACGGGCCAATATAAGTTATCACTTCAAAAATAGCGTTCCGTAGCATATGTTGCCCATTAGTGTTTTGTCGGTCATGGAGTTTAGACACTGACCACTCAGCGTTTATTTTGTAGGCGCAGGACATTACAAACTGAGATTAAATTTAAAAAAAATAATATTGATAAGACAACTGTAATGTAAACTAAAGGAACCCACAAAGTGAAATATACTGTAGTTTGTAGTCGAGTAAGTTTACATAAAATCGATGTAACAAAAAACATGCCTCGACAACATTAGTTAGTTAACGAGTAAACTTAAGCATTCAAAATTCTTTTGAAACACTGTAAATCAACATTAAAAATTGTATCAGATTCACCAGGATCTTTTAATGGAATTTGTAGTCTAGCAATATGAGTTTATGGAGATAATTTAATTTCAGTTTAGTTTGTTTGTGTAGTAATATGACATGTGTCACAACATGTTCTAATATTATAATATTAAGCAGGTTCACCTCAGCTATAATGATCAACTCTGGAAATCAGACATTAAAATCATTAAAACTAAATTCTTAAAACTTTAAGAATTGCGTATCTTCTTAAACAATGATCGATCCAAGTGTTAAAATCAGTTTACTATTCATTAGTCCATAGTAGACATGAATGTGAACAACCAGTAATATCTCTGCAGAAAAAAGAATTTCGCATATTATCACTAATCACACTAAGCATCAACACTCTTTGTCGTTATTTAAAATAATGAAAATACTTCCCTTACTATTTTTGGTATGTACATAAAGTCCTACAGTTTTAGTGGAAGGTAACCTGTTTTGAAAATCAATTTGGGGAATGCCTAAGAAACCGTACATTTTTTCAGTTTCAAAACCTAGTTAGGTTGGATATTTTATACTGTTGCACCTAGAATGTTTATTTTAATTCCAGAAAACAATAAGCAAAGTGCAACACTTAAACATTCTTAAACCTGATGAAAGTATTATTTATTACTAGGGGATCTGCCTCTGGACGCTTTGCGTCCCAACCCCGCTTCGGCCTTTGGCCTCAGATGGCTGCTTCGCTTCGCTCGCAGTTGGAAAATTCGCTAAATAATCTTGTTAATCTTTGGCTCGTTTGTACATTGGTTTGTAAAATTATGAAACCAGGCTTAAATATATTAACAGTAATTACAAAGATTAATTATAACCTAAAAATACATGCTTTAGAAACGTGAGAGGCTTTCATTACGATTTTAGTCCTAGTTCTACTATCTTCTGTCAACTAAAGTTTTGAAACCAGGCCTAAATGTAGTAAAAATTATTGCAGGATTAACATAACCTCAATACTATGTTTCAGAAATGATCCAGGTCTATATTACAAAATTAACTATTAGAATTTATCCATTTTTGCCAAGTTTACTTTTTTTTGTCAAAATAAATTATTAAATCAGGCCCAATTTATTCTAATTCTAACGTGCTAAAACAGTACAAATTAGATTGTTTTTTAAACAGTAATTAAAAACTATCCAATGAACAGCTGATTTTGGAAAGTACTCAATCTTATGGCTTGTTTATAAACAGCTGTTTTGATTGCTTTATTTACTGTTTCGTTGTTATTTTGTAACCAACATGGCAACTCATAAGACACTATGTTAAAATTTTTCAACTTTTAAATCAGATTTTCTAAAAAAATTGCGTTTTTACACGAAATACAACTATATGGGTGTACTTAAAAATCAAAACTACAACTAAATACAAAATTTCTTAGAATTCATTAGAGCCGTTTTCGAGATCCGAGACAGATACAAAGATAGATACAAAGATACAAAGATAGATACAAGAATTGCTCATTTAAAGTAATAGGATTATATTGTTTATACAAGTTTGTGTCAAATGAATAGAATGAATTATTAATTAATTTTTGACTGTGGGGTTATAATATAAATAAATATATCTTTTTAAGTGAGAGTGTATGGGTGTGGATGAGTCTGCGTCTCTTTGCGGATCTAGAAATGTAAGTGCCTAATGACAGTTACATTCCTTATATTTATTATGTAATGAGTATGTGCACATTATGTGAAAATCTTGTTTTTTTCAAAAATGACCAAAAATTTTCCCAAACTTTCACGATTTCTTTTCCTTTCTATTATTTTAGAATAGATGTCAACTCATCACATTCATAGCCTTTGAGGGTTTCGATTGTTAGTTATGAGGGTGTTTTTCATTTAATTTGTAAAATATAAAGGACAAAGTATTTATAATTTTAATTATAATATTATAAGCGCATTTATGTAGGAAATATGAGCTATTGCAGTGACCCTTATGATGAGACCTAAGCTTAGGAGTAGTAAAAGAGTACCGATCATGGTCCCCTTAACACGTTTCGGGGTGTCATTAAAAATTTGATGTATATTATGTATATATGTGTTCGCACTCTAAAGGCCGCATTTTTAAACCAAGTTAGTCCAAATTTGGTCCACACGTTCGTTGTCTAAATCGCTCGGATGAGTGTTGGCAAAAAAAATCCAACAACCGGAAGCACGTTTTTTTGACAGGAAGTAGCATTTTTTAGATTTATAATATTAGAATGAAACTATATATGAATGAATGATTTATAATATTTCAGGTGTTTTCTAATGTGTTTTTTAATATAATGTATTTATTTTCTACGAAAATAAATACATTATATTATGTTGGACATTTTGTTTTTTTTGCATGACCTTACAACTTGCTTGGTTCCCCCAAAATCGATCAAAACGTAAAATATAATAAAAGTACCCGTTAGATTTTACCGTTGAATCTTCTATTCCGAGACCGCAAGGCCGAAGTACAAACTCGCAAAGCGAGTCTTTCTTCTTCGAGTGAAACGAAGCAGCGCGTCAGTCGAAACTGGAGACTTAGATGCAAATAAATTCTACTAATATATTTCGTACCCGCATTTAACTATTAAGCCCCTTTGTGATTAAACCAATTTCCCAGACTGTTGAAACCCTTAAACATATAAATTTAATTTTGGAAATTCGGTAAACTTACGACAGCTGATCAGCTGAGTGGTCTAATTATTTTCTTTCTGTAAACTATCAACTAAAATTAGTAAACAAAAAATAAAAAAAATCTTAAAAAGAATTTATTTAATCCAGACTGTAGATTTTATCATCTATTCTTTCATTGAGTGTAAAACATATAATGTTGGAGAACAACTGGAAAAAATAAATTCAGACTTGGGAAACTCAAATAATTATAATAGAACGTCTGAAGAAAATGATAGGTACAATGTGGCATGTACCCTCTACCTTGCATCTACATATATAAAAGCCAAATCCACTGACTCACTGATCACGATTTCTCAAAAACTACTGAACGGATTGGAACAACATCTGGTACGTAGCTTCCTCTAGGACCATGGGTGCTCACTAAGAAAGGTTTTCAAAAAATTCGAAATTTTAGGGAGGTTTGGGGGGTCAAAGTTACTAAATCACAATTTCTCCAAAACTACTGAACGAATTGGAATGAAATTTGGTATGTAGCTTCCTCTAGGGCAGTAGGTGCTCTCTAAGTAAGGTTTTCAAAAGATTCGAAATCTTAGTGGGGGGGGGGGGGCTGGGGGGGTCAAAGTTACTAAATCACGATTTCT
>JAGFPH010017178.1:0-18082 GCA_018207615.1 Philaenus spumarius
TAGTGATTGACATGACTAAACGTTATGTGACATAAGTACACAACACACAAACTTGACTTCATTATTTACATATGAAAATGTATTTTTTTAATGGGTGCCACATTTCGTGAAACATTTATTTCATCAGCTCTTTATACCTTACTTTGTAGTTGTAGTTACTTAATTATAGTTTTATTGAAGAGTATACCAAACTCACTTGGTATATAGATTGATTGCACACAAAATGTTTCCTTGTTTTTTAAATACTCTTATTGAATGTGGAATAAATATAAAATTTTAACCACTATACTAAATGTATAAACTCGAACATACAATTTGAAATATTTTACTTATTTGAAATTACTTACATAAACAGTATATATATTTTTTTCCATCTCTATCAAAGTTTAAATAGTTTCTCCTCAATGTTTTCTTAAATTTTGCAGCTGACAATTATACAATAGCAAAATTTAAAAGTAAATGAATTATTAACTTTAGGATATTTAGGATTTTTTAAATTCAATTTTGTTATATCGTTTTTTTTTTTTAAACCTGAAAATAAAATGTAATAAATTAGGCATTGTAATAAACTTGATAAAATTTATGGAGCTAATGCATCAGGTTGAAAGTACTTTAAAACAAGGCAACGTTTAAATTGTTCTATATAGACTGGAAACACACTGCATGGATATTTTTGGATTCTAACTGGAAATCGTTTTATCTTAACTTAGAAATATTACCTCATACTGAACGAAATCTTCTATTTTTTGGATTTTTCACTATGTTTCATATATTTTTAAGTTACGATTATAAAATACATATTTAAAAAAAATCATATTTATTGAAAAAAAAAATAATATATGACATTTATTTATGAGTATAAATAATAATTTTATAAATTTATAAATTTTATAAATATATATATATATATATATATATATATTTAGCTTTTAAATTATGGTATATTGTTTATTGGCAAAAAAACTTTAAAATGTAAAATTTTTTTATATAAAAAGTATACGGTATTGTATAATGTAAGTTTATTATTATTTTTTTATTTTCAGCTCGCACACTTTCTCAGCAAGGGTTAATTTAAAATTATAATAAATAATAACACCAAAGGTAGTTGCATAAAGTTTAAAACATGATTTTAATGTCGTATACACGAGGTATTCACAATATTGGAGCTATGTGAAGCTGGCAGCGCCCAATAAAAAAATAAAGTAAAATAAATTATAACTTTTGTTTATTTATCGTTGGTTTACGTTCGTTTAGCTATTTTCATACTTTGTTCAGCATTAGTGTAAGACTTATTGAAAAACATAACTGGGCGCTGCTAGGTTCAAAGGTATGAGCAAAAGATGTTTTTTTTCTCGATTTTTTGCTGAACTAAGACAAAATAAACGAATACAATAGCTAAACAAATTTAAACAAATTATAAACAAAACATTTCATAAATTTTTGAGGAAATATGCTTTATGGGCGCTGAAATCATGAATCTAGCAGCACCCACATTTCTTGGCCGTGAATGGCATACTGAGTCTAAAAGACGATGAAAATGGTTAAACAAAAGTAAAAAAATGATAAACAAACGATTAAACTTATTTATTTAAGTATTTTTTAATTTTCGCTGCAAGTTATGTTTTTTTAATAATTATTCTTGAACTAAAACTAAACAAACGAAAGTGATGATATTTTTTTAAATTTTGGCAATAGACTGCCAACTCCACATAGCCGTATATTGGTTCAATAAATGCAGTAAAACTGTACCAGTGAGATTATATCGACCAGTATCTCTAGTATCAGGTTGGCCGAGTCGGCAGAGCGTTACCACATAATGGTAAAGGTCCCTATACCAGTATTGATCAAAGTTTTTTCACTTGTAATTTAACTACGTATACAATGCAGTTGCCTACTTGCAATATTGAGCGGAGCAAGTATTTTTGTAATCAATAGTTTGGAGAAATATAACCACGAATCGATTTTGCCCTTAAATAATATTCATTTGATAGATTATTTTTTACTCATAATTTGTTACTAAATAATTGTTAAAACAGTATAATCTTCTTTATTTTTTAAACTTCTACTAATTTATAAAATTACTATTAAAATGGATGCGATTACAAATAATACATTCATTTATGATTGAATAAGGGAACGAAGACATGCCAGTTCTCGACGTTTTGTTGTCCAACCCACATTGTGGTTGATTGACTTAAGAAGGCGATCTTGAGCAAAGCCAGGTTCAATTATTAGTCCTTCAATTGACCGAACCCGTGAAACTGCTACATAAGTAAGACCCAGCGCAAACTCTGATGAACCAATGTCAACTACCGCTTTATCAACGGTAATTCCCTGAGCCTTATGGACAGTTATGGCATAGGCAACTTGGAGAGGAAACTGCTTTCTTGTACATGATACATTATTTTTACGGTATCCAACAGTATGTGGTAAGATTGGAAGTGAGCCATTGAACGTTGGTCCTTGGTATCCATCAAAATGTACCAAAATGTATATTGGAAAGTCAGATAACTTATAGGAATAGATCTATTAAGTCCATATACGATATCAACCACAGTTCCCAGAGTACCGTTGCATAAGCCTTGGGACGTCCAAATATTTTGACGTAGTATTACGCGACAACCTTAGGAGAGCTTCAGAATTGCCTGTAGTCCTTCTGCTTCATCGTCTGATGCATTACATGCTGTTGCGTTGTTATGTTTAGCTTTTATTAGAGCTACAGGCTTGTTCAAGGACCGTAACATCTGTTGATTATACTGTTGTACGTCGCCTTTATTTGCTTTGATACGTATTTAGCTTGAGAAACTTTTAATTGTAGCAACGTTGTTTGATGCAAATCGTGTTTTCAGTAATTAATAATCAGATATAGTTAGTTGTCCTAGTTCCAAACGCTCTAAAGTGTCTCTGAAACGGCGCTGATCATCTCCAATTTGACGCATTACCTGCTTCAACTCAAATAATGTTTTAAATTGTTCGAAAAGAAATCTTCCTTCAACCGAAATAACATTTCTTGCATCGGCTGGAGCTAGTAATGAGCGATCCAGAACTGGTGGTAACTGGTTGAAATCATCAAAAAGGTAGACAATACAACCACCAAAAGGTAACTCTTGATGATTAGCGTATGCCTGGCGCAGACGTTTATCGATAGTAGAGAACATTCGAGTTCCAACCATTGACTTCTCATCGCAAATAATGACTTTAATTTTACGAAAATCTTCCTGCAATTGGCGCTCGGCCTTGCTTGATAGATCGGAAACGATACCACCACGTGTTTGAATTATGCGTAGTGCTGTGTGTATTGTTTGTCCGTTGATGTTATTATCAGCTACGCCTGTCGGCGCCATCAAAAGAACGCTCGACCTACCATGTACAGATTCAATCGTATTTACCATTTAATGTATTATAAATGACTTCCCGGTTCCAGCTGCTCCTTGCACGAGTGTAAGATTTTCGCTCTAGTCATTCGCTAGTTGCCGTGCTAGGTGGTCCAGTATTTGTTGTTGATCCTCGTTTGGGAGTAACTGATTAGTAGAAGTGTTTGTAATCCTTATGTAAGTTTCTTTCTGGTTTTGTATGAAATCTAAATTCTCTTCCAGTCCAGGATATTTGTCGAATGTGCCAAACCCGTCGTATTCACGATCTATATCACGATAACCTAGTATCACGTCTTAAGGTGCTTGGTTGGGAAGTGTTCTTGCCAACTCCTGCCAGTCATGGTAATCTTCTTCTGGTAGTACCATGTGCTCATATTCGACATCTTCGTTATCTGGTAATTCCCAAAGTGGAATGTTCCGTGAAGTGAAAGATTCTTTCCATGTTGCGTGTGTCTTTAAAGCTTCATAGTTTCGCCATGTGATGTGCATCAGTAATTTTTGCTTGTAGTAGATCTCGTCATTTTCTCCATTCACTCCCGGTTTTACTATTGGACGGAGCTGTAGGACCCGTGATTTTCTATGGGTGATAAGCCTACCGCGATGTCGTGGCAAACTCGCATAATGTCATTTGTTCTTGCGTTACTAACCTCATAGCATAGTGGTCCATTATAGAACTTGGAATAAACTCGTCCGTATCTGTATTCGCCACGGCAACCTAGTCATCCGTTGAAATGTAGAGTTTTACAAATTGCCTACTGGAATGATACAGTGGATCACCAGTGAGTAAATGCATAACTTCGCATGCTGAAATATCACGTTGGCCTATTACTTTTGTTAACATTTTGGTGAATGCTTTTTTCGCGTGATCATTGGGTGTACAGCTGGTCATAATTTCTGTGAACATCGTTCGAAAATCTTGAGATTGGGGTTCTCCTTTTGTCGCATATTTTGATATGTAATTCACAATAGCATGTTCAGATGCTATAATTTTGCAGTCAGTGTTTGCACGCCACAGTTGGGACACGAAGAGGTTGGGATCATTCAATAGTTCGTCGTTTCTCTTGGCTTTATACTGTCAGACTCCTTGCTCATCTTTTGTCAATGTAGAGTCCAATAATTGTGGTTTTGGAAATTTGAACCGACATTCTTGTGGATGTGAGACGTCTTTTTTAGGCAGTAAAAACTGTGTTGAGTGTGACGCTGTACTCTGTTTAATAGTTGTGCGACATCTGTTGGATCTCCAAGTACTACGTCAGTCGCCCAAACACTTGAAGGATGCTTTTCAGCTCGTGGTACGTCTTTTCCAGGGTTGTACGCTGACACGATACCATCATAATAAGCTTTATAACTTGCTAAATCATCGATTGACGCAGAGTCGAACGTACGGACATCTGGCGCATTTTCAAGCCAAAGTACAGCATGAACGTGAGGACTTCCACGGTGTTGGTATTCAAAACGCCATCAAAAATCAGTAATGTTCAACTTTTCCTTCAATATGTCCATGAAAATGCAAACACGCTTCGAGAAGTACTCGTCCGCAATAAGTGGGTTTTCGCTAAGTTTTTCTTGCATCAGTTGGCTTGCTTTTTTCTCAGTAAGTAAATAGAATTCTTCGGCAGGTATACCTAAATGTCTCACCAAACAATTCCACCAAAAGTCTGCAGCGCTTAACGTAAGGAATAACGTTGGCACGCCTAGCTGATTGACCATTGACTGTAGCTCTAAACGCCGTTGGTACCAGAACGATGGCGTGCCACGGATTTTGGAACCCCATGTAAGTAAACGTTTTATTATCGACGGGTTTCGGTTAACTTCGGCCACTAATTGATGGATATTACCAGAGAAGTCATTTTTCTTAGCGAAGATAGCACTCTGTCGACAGGCATCGTGTCTTTGCATTGTATTCAGACAAAAAAATTGGAATCGGGGATCTTGAGAAAATCGCATGTCTTCATATCTTATAAGAAACTCACACCACTCTCGAAATGATACCTTAATGCTCCGTGTTAGGTCTAGGAAATCTGTAGCACCATTTGGAAACAAATGTGGGAATGCTTGTGGAATATAGCCGGTGTGTGTAAACTCGTTGATTGGCATAGGCGAAGATCTTGGCCATTTGATTTGGTTTACTATAGCAGATTCTTGACTTTGTCTCGGTGCAAGCGGAACTGTTGATTCTTCAATATAATCTTCGTCAAACGATTCATCGGATAAACCTCCTTGTTCAATACATCTTAATTGATCAGCGACATTATCATCCAAAGGCAGAGACTCAATAGCGTCCATATCGATATGAACATCAGCGTAATATTGATTATGCGTTTGGAGCCAGCGAAGTGCTCGAAGGACCTTTTGTTTCCTTACGCGGAAATCAGAATAACCTGTGACACCAGGGCGGCGTACGATAACAATCCCAAGCGATGAAGGCGCGATTGGCAGCGAAGTTGCAATATCAGTTATATCTTGTTCAACGTTTATTACATGTCCTTTAGAGTGATATTGACCAAAGGATCTACATGCTTTGAACTGATATACGCGCATGACAGGATGGATGCGAGCGATTAGCATTTGCTCAATCATTGAGAGATGCTGGAGTTCTGTAGGAATGATCGACGGTTGCATGTTGTTGGCCGAAGAGAATTTTACAGGATTTCTCAAGCATAAGGTACAAATATAGTTGTCAGTGCTGACTATGTTCAAGCGTCTGCAGACTGTGAATTGTCAGTACGCTAGTGCTTCCAAATTATGCCTAAACCTCTGAGCATATTTTTCATCAGTTGTATGTGCAATAGTCTCCTGTCGATTTTGGCGGGATGCATTAACGGTACGTCGTCCAAGATCGGCGCCTCCTCTGCGTAAACGTGGCATTTACGGAAGAATAAACACATACATTTGTTACAGTTAATTACTTAAGGTAAACAAAACAACAATTAACATGGAACGAATTTAAAAACGATTTCTATTCAAAACAGCTGTTTATAATAAGAAACAAACTAATCCAGCTGCTTTCGTGGATGTAAATAATGATGTTTATAGTATTCAGGAGGTTATAAAAACATTTCTATGCAAAACAGCTGTTTATAATAAGAAACAAACTAATCCAGCTGTTTTCGTGGAAGTAAATAATAATTTTTATGGTCCTTATTAAAAATAAAACAGACATTATAATTTAATAGTAGGCCTATTTATTTATAATATACGGTAATTGATAGTGAGCGACCAATATTAACAAACACAAACAAAAATTAACTAAAAATGCTTACTATATTTTAATTCAATTCAAACATTGGTTGTTACATACCTATCTATACTAATCTATATCTATATCTATACTAATATTATAAAGAGGTAAAGTTTGTTTGTTTGTTTGTATGTAGGGGATAATCTCTGAAACTACTGAACCGAATGAAAAAATAGTTTTACTAATAAAAAGCTACACTATCCCTGAGTAACATAGGCTATAATTTATTTCGATAAAACATTTTTTTATTTTAATATTTGTAGATTTAGTCAGAATAAATTCTTAGGTTAGGCCTAGACTGGATAAATCAACACATGTATTAACATTTGTTACCATAGCAACCAATTGAATAAAATAACAGTTACCAGCTGTTTGATTTAATATTTATATTTTCAGCTAATTTCAAACTTTGTATTTCTAGCTTTTAGGTTAGGTTTTTATTAAAGTCTAGACCCGAGCCTCAATGGTTATTTTAATCTTTTTTATAACTGCTGTTATAAAATGTACGAAATAATTTTATTTGAACATTTAACATTATTTACCATCTTTGCTTTGAGGTTATTATTAATGCTACACCTTTATTATAAAGAAATCATAACACGATTGTGTTTATAGAAGATTCCATCGGGGGGTTGGCGTGCGGAGCACGCAGGGGTCTCCTCTAGTTATATATATAACAGCTGATTTGGATCAAAAACTGAACATAATTTTAGGTTAGGCCTACAACGAACTAAAACACTAATTGGGCTAATTATTAGAATCAGGTTTTTTATAATTCTTCACAACTACCAGTTTTATTTTTTTGTAGATTACGTAAAAGCAAACAAAAGGTTTACTGTATTATCTATAAAGGCTTACAAACTATAAATCTAAATTTGTGTAGTATATTCAAGTGGCATAAAAACCATTTTGCAATTTGATTACTTATGTCAACGGGATGAAAAAATGAGATAACTTTCCTTAAAATTAAATCAAGCAATAGCGAAGAATTGCGGGTCCACTAGTTATATATTATAAAACACAACATATTATGTTTTTAGAAAGTTCCATCGGGGGTTGTTACAAATCAGATTACAATAAAACTATTGTATTTACAAACAGCTGATAGAAACAGTCTGAAGTTAGGTATGATCCTTTTAACAGCTGTATAATCAATACATAGTAAATAAACCAAATAAAATATGTCTTCTATTGAAATAACATTGTAACTTTAAACGGCCGTAGGGCAAAAGCCTGACGTCTGATTTGGACCATTTCAGATTTATACCTTACCATAGTTGGTTACTATGACCGTACTAAATTTCGTTCGGATCACTTCAGCCGTTCAGGAGGAGTATATGTAAATAAAAAGCCAGAGTGTAGTATAAGAGCTTCGCTCACTCCGTTCGCTCCGCTCAATTAATATAATTTAAGCTTTGCATTATTTCACAAATAAAAGTATTTTTCTATTCGCCATTGCACTAAATTATTGTAATATTTAATATTATGGTCAGTTAAATATTAAAACGAGCCTACATGATTGTTAGCCTATTGAACTGTAATAGTTTTAAAGTAGGTTACATACCTTAGGTATCAACAGTTCTGTATCCCTTTTTTCGGCGAATACCTGTTTTGAAAGACTATACTATACTTTCATTGTCAAGTCACAAGGAACACGAAACAAAATTACAAAAGCACGCCTAACATGAAATAAAACAATCTATGTCTAACGTTAATAAATAAATACGACAAGACACACTTCAGCATGCTGGCCACAGAATTCCTCCAACCTTTGTCTTTTAAAACTAATGTTGATATTTTTTCTATTTTAGGTAAATTGCCATCGTTTAATTTGCAGATACCAATTCGTTTAGAATCATTCTTTCTATAGTGTCCTCTCAAATTCGTCCTTGGTCAACGATTCATTTAAAGTTTCTTATGTAAACGGTCTATCTATTAATATATTCTTATTTGGCTTAATCAATAATTTAATAGCTTTATACATATACTTTTAAAAAAATTTTCGGGAGTAAAATAAGTTTTTATTTTAAGCTTAGTTTAAAAACAATAAGACAATAATGTTTTGCTCAAGCTAATATTTTAATACTTTGATGTTATTAATTAAAATAGGTAACTTTTATTTCTCAGCTTAATCAGTTTTACATTTACCTATGGTGGGTTTGCAAAAACAATTATAAATAGCTTATTTTTGTCCCTGTATATAAGCAAAATTTAATTACAAAAGCCTTAATTTGGATTAATTAGCTATATTGCAGAAAATAAATGTTGTGCTGACAAGCGCATATTATGGAGTAAAAAAAAAACAAATACTTAAGATATCTTATACGAAATTAGTCTGTTTTTTTTATTTGTTTGCTATTTTCTAATAATATATTAAGAAACACATAGCTGACCAATAATGATCAAAGGAAACAAGTTGTTATCCTATAATCGTATTATAACAAGCCTAATTTTTTCATAGCAGTTCCTTCTTTAACGCATTTTGACCAAAATTTGCAAGTTGATATTAACTTTTATATAAATATTACATGGTCGCCTGTAGTGTTTTAATCTATTTTATTTAACTTCTTAGAATGTTTAACTTTTTAAATATAGGATTAACTTTTTAACTTGAAAAATAAAAATTTTAATTGTAAATGTACTGAAAGAATTAATTACTTTACAGCTTAATGCCCACAAAATATACTATTAAAATGTATAAAATACATGTTTTAATAATCGAAAATATTATTTTAAACTGATAACAAAATGTATAAAACAACATTATTGATAAAAATGTATACTAATTAAAACTAAGATATCATAATTATATCAATTCTTTCGGGATAAATCTTATTTAAATATTAATTTTAAATCAAGATGTTACTATTTTATTGTAAATCACAATATATATTTTTCTAAAAGAACTACAAATACATTTTATAATGTAAACAAAATGGTTCCCTACTAATATTTTTCACATCCATTTATTAAATACATAGATTATTTTCCTACCACGAACTTCCTAAAGAGATTTTATATTTGGAATAATAAAAATAAATTGTTGAAGTTGAATCTTATAATAACTAAATATTTGATCTAAAATGGCAAAACACTTATTTTAAGATAATAATTTAATCAGCACAATACCAATAAAATAAATTGAAATACATAAATTATCTGATTAATTAAATATTGATGATTTCAATATTTTCACTTGAATATTTCACATTAAATATTGAAACAATAACGACTAATTCTAATCAGCAGACTTTATGTTTATTAGATCCTTACTTATTTGAATTTATTAAATATGCAGATGATGAACGTTGTGGTAAATAGTAAATACTTAAATGTGAAGAATCAGGTTCGGTATAGTATTTAATTAGAATTCAAATATAAACTTGTTGCAATAAATTAAGTTTGTACAACAATTTATAGTACTGTGTTAGTAATTTTCCACTTTGTGAAAATTAAATATTTTTTGTGTTGCCGAAGTTATTGAAGTACTATAATAGACTTATCTATTACTAAACATTTTACCTGTACAAAAATATTTTCAAATATATTCACAAATATACACATGCTTTTACAATATAAAAAAAAAAATCTTGTATAGTATTCCTAACAAAATGGATTCCTAGAATACGTTCCATCATGTATCATCAAACCATAATATGTTACGACTGTGAAAATGTGCGACGCAAAATCTGCAGTGTCTGCAGTGAAAAACACTAAAATATTATTTAAGTTCTACAATTTACCCAGTAATAAAACATGTACTATTAGGCCGGCCGCACACTTATCCAGCAAAACTGCTTTAAGCAAACCCGTTTTTGTTTAAATTTGCACGAACATTTATTTCCTATGTGTAAGATAGGAATACCGTACACTTATCTAGCATTCATACAAAACGCTGTACACCACGTTTGAGCACGATGAAGCAAAAGGAAAAACGCTGTACAGCACGTTTAAACACATTTAAGCGTGATCGAGCAAGAATCAAAAACGATTTGAAGCGTAATCCAGCACGTTTGAACAGAATTGGCAGTGCTCGTCTCACAAACAACATTGCTGGAAGGCGAAACATTTGGTGTTGCGCATGTTCGTATCATTTGTATCATCAATATTAAATCTAAATTTATCAAACAGTTATTTATAAACACTAGTAGGTCCCCGTGAAAAATCACAGGCTAATTAATTAGATACACGTCAGAAATACATAATTTAAAAAACATACTATTGAAAAACAACATTAAGGCCTATTTATCTATTCCTATCTAACTATGCTGACGGGGATTTTTAACTTAAGAAGCCCGGCCTTAGATTAAATCAAAGTTGGAATCAGTTGTAATTTCTGCAACCAAGGCGCTGTTTGCTTAAAACTACTTTGCTAAGTTCTAACCTGTGATTCTATTATTTTCTAATCATTCGGGATGTTAAAGTTCAGAAATGCAAGTTGATGAATCGCAAAATATATCATTCTTAAAATTTCGAGAAAATCAATCACATAAGTTAGGTATTTGTAGTAGACTATGAGTTATTGTTAAACCAGCGATTAGTTAAACTGTTATGGCAATAGTTTGACTTTCTTGAACATTAACACGTAGTTGTGTTTAGCTCATTCAAAATTTATCTTATAGCCACACAGCTTTGAAATAATTTATATTCTAAAAATAATAAATTAATTCAGATTAATGTAACAATAGTACTGCAGTTATAAACTTTAAAGTCTATTTTATGTCTACACTTTAATGTTTGTACGATGGTATCAGATATTATCAATTTATGATAGACAACTTAAAGACTTGAAAATGATAGGTCGGCTTTGTATGGTTGGTTTTAAATGTTTGGAATTACATTATTTACATACTTACAACTGCAACGTGTAGTTGTCAAATGCAATAAGAGTATTTGTGCTATGCAGATTCTAAATACTTGACTAAGTTAAACAAGTGAACTACGAAGGCAGCTTGTAGGTGTCTTGGTATTAGCTTATCTATTCACTGTCTTAATCCAAGTGCAACATTATGAGTGCAGTGGTAAATCAAGAAAATCATGTAAGTATATAATATTTTAGTATTGGAGGTCAATATAAGTACTGTATATGACAAATAATAAACACAAAATTAATACAATTTAGTTTGTATTACATTATGTATTTTACTTGTCGTTTGGTATTATTGCACTAAACTACATTGCACTAGATTTTATCAAAGTAAAAAGTGCTATACTTTAAATTATTCATTTCATCTTCAAAAAAATACAATAAAATGCTTAGAACTTATGCCTACTTGTCAAATATAAAATGTGTTTTAATAATATAAAAATACATAAAATAATATTTATAATGTTTAAAAAAAATTACTGTGTATCTATTTTTCAGTAGTAATTAGTAATAGGTTAACTATTTGAAAGTTAAAGTTATTGTTATAATTTCGGTGAGATACACTATCTGAGAAAAGTAATAATTATAAATTGGATAAATAATTTTGAAGTTTGTTAGCTCATTTATTTAATCAATTACATTATATATTTCAGCCTTTGATACTGAGTGATATACAGAGTGATTCAATATTATGTTAACACTAAGGCAGAAACTAAATTAATATTTGAATACAACTTGTTATTTTTATCAACAGTGAAGAAGTAGTGCATTACTTTTTAACAGCTGATCAATTGTAGCAACTTTGTAATCAATAAACATTAATAGGCAATGTTGTTGGTCTTCTATTCATCGGTTAGGCCACACAATGGATGATCGTTTAATATTGGAGGAACTAAGATATTCCTTAGCAAGCGGCATGGAAGATGTTCGGTTCCCCAACAGTGGTTCTTGAGAAGATTGTAAGGAAATTTGTATATCACCCTCCAAGCCAATTAACAGTTTATCGCATCTACAATAAGTTTGTGAAGAATGGATCAGTTTCCAACAATTATCGAGAAAATGCAGGAAGCCCAAGATCAGAAAGGTGTGACTTGAACATTGCTTTTGTACAGCAATCCTTGCTGCAAACCCCTTCGAAAACAAGTGGATGGTGTAGTTTGGAAGCTGGAATTAAAAAAACAACAGTATGGTGCATCTTGAGACATGATCTTGGGTTACAGCCTTCTCACATCCAAGTTGGCCAATCTTTAACATTAGCGCAGAAACGTAAACGAGTGGAATGCGACTGGAATGAAATGGCATTTAGTGATGAAGCCTCCTTTTACAGAAGTGGACTTGTCAATCGACAAAACCCGATTTTCTGAGCCTCTGAAAAGCCATGAGTCATTCAGGAGAATGTTTGGTGCGCCGTGACCGCTGTTGGATAATTGGGAACTACTTTTTGACACATCGATAGTGATTCAATATCGTAGTACCTTCCAGTCCTTTTTGCAAAGTATTTCGAACAAGATGGGGCTCCTCCCCATTGGGAATTGACTGTTCGAACCTATTTCTATCAATAATTTCCAGGTCAATAGATTGGTCATAATTACCACTACGCTGGCTCCCACAGTTACCTGACTTGACACCCTGTGATTTCTGTCTCTGGGGTATGATAAAGGAGCGCGTGTATAGCAGAAAAGTTCGTGAAGTCAATGGACTGAAGGGGCGGATACGAGATGTAGTTTCATCCATTCCTCGTGAAATGTTATGTACTAGCTTTACATGCTTCTGTAAAGCGTTGGTTTTTATGTGTAGAACAGAATGGTGAAAAGGTAGAACATATTAAAATTTTTAGTTTGTTCTAGAAGGAGAACATTAAATCAATATCAGATTTTGCATTCATAAATGTATGCTAAGTGCATAAATTGATTCCGTCATTGAAGTGGTAACATAATATTAAAACGCAATTTATTATGGAGTTTTCTCGAATGGAAATATGAAATGCCATTGCAGTTACCTGCAATAAAGTTAAAATTTTTGGTCTAGACGTGATTATGTATAGGTTTTTAATCGTTTGCTTATATACTAGTAGTCCTGTGAACAGTAGACCTCGCTCGTTGAAGTAACAAATGTGGTTTTGAGCTTAGGTTAAAAATAGTGTGCCAGTAAGGAAGTAACCACAACTCACACACAGTGACAGCGGCCACACTGACGTTGCACAGGAAAGAGCAAGACAGCAGGTAGCACTCTCTCTCTCTCTCTCGCCCTCTCCTTAAATTTTAAGGTTTTATGAAGCTATCTAAAGAATAAACCTATAAAAGCATTGTTAAAATTAAAAAAAACTTGGAAGATTTTTAAAAAATTTTATGTTTGCGGCCATCTTGTGAGCTTACCGTTAGAGATACGGAAATAAATCAAGAAAACTCTTTTGTAGAACATCATTTCTACCGGTTAAGTTATTAGTTTTTCAATTCGGTTAAACACAAACTGGCTTTGCAAAAAAACCTTACACTGAGAGAAACGGTGTGGCCGCTATTTAAATTTTATTTAAGAGGTTAAAAATGAAAAATGGGAAACCCATATATATATACAGAGCTCGGCCTAAGAATAAGGAACATTCTTGCAAAAAATCATGCCAATCGGTCAAGGCTTTTGGCCGTAATCGTGAGACAGACAGACACACAGACGAAATGCCGAACGGTCGAGCTAAAACGGAGACTTTGATTCGCTCGGTCAATTACACAGATAAATGTATAATGTGTGTGATTATTCTACACCAACTCATTTATATAATGTCTTGTATAATTTGCATGATCTGAATTATGCAAAAACATTAAGTTACCTGCATAATTATGTAAAAGAGTAAAATAATGTGTAAGATTTATTTATTTTAAAATTTTAATATAACGTACCTTTGGAGAATTCCAAAAAGGTGTTATAGTACACAGCTTTTATTAGCGTAAGCCAAGTCCTTATTTGAAAACCGGATTATGAGCATTTAATGTTTTTGAAAGTGTTATAAATTGTCATAGATAATTATGTTCACCAAAGAAGAATGTGTAAATGAACCATATATAAAGTTGTAGATATTCTTTACATCATTCGAAGATGGTGTTTGTACAACGGGACTAAGCCAAGTTGTATAATTCCCTTAGTGATATGAAGAAGCAATTACCATGTGTAAAGTACAATATTTTACCTAACCCAACATTTTACAGGGTGTTCTATAACTTTGTGCAATAAATAAATTAACACGACATTTTAACTGGTATATTATTTATATAAGTATCATTATACAAATATAGTAATTGGTAATCGATGTAGCCTCTTCAAAATGTGGTTTATCATTGGTTTACATTTGTCCAATTGCAATGGTTTACAGAAAACTTACTAAATTATTATTCAAAATAGGCCTAACTTTGATAGCAGTCTTGTAGTAGGAAAAAAAATACTGGTATTTTCTAAAAAAATATAAACTCACATTTATTTTTAACACATTTATTTAGAACTAAATTACACAATTTTGTCATGTTTTGGAAAAAATACTAAACATGTTTACTACATTTAAAGTAGGCCTAACATTGGATTTTTTCTATACTAGAAAGTTTGTGCTTTCTGAGCTAATAACTTTGAAAATTTTACATCAATATTTTTTTTTAGTAGAATATATGAATTCTTTAGATCTTTTTGTACAAAAAACCTATTGATTATTTTGGATTGGAATATCATTACCATATTATTTTGTCATACAAAAAAATTATAATTCTTGCAAAACGCACGAAAATGGCTTGGCATTTCAGAAATTATGCACTGAGAACTGTATTCTTGTTGACTAGATGCATTATTTTGTTACATTCGTTTTTGGTAAACTTATAATTTCCGATAGAGGAGTTTTTGGAAACAAGTAAATTATTTCATGATTAAATTTGTATTATATTTTTTTTCGTTGATTTATTATTGTGTTACTATTGTTGACAATCTAAGTATAAATCCAAATCTTTGTGTTCTAAAACTGTGTTTTATGAGTGTAAATGTACAGTTGAACTTACAGGTCACGCAAATTTTTCTCTGCCATCGAGAGCTGTTTACTTGTTAGAATTAATTGTGTAAAAAAATGCATCTCAAACAAATTTTAACTTTGGGATGAATTAACCTAGCTTTATTTTCTGTTTATGTTATTATAAATTTATGCGTATATATTATATATAAATATATTTTGTTTTGTTTTTTGATGATTTATTATTGTTTTACTAGTGTTGTAAATCTAAATAAAAAGCAAAATCTGAATTTAAAAAAAAGTGTTTTATGAGTGTAAATGTACTTTTCGGTCAGGTCGTTTTTTTCTCTCACCGAGAATCTTTTGTGATTAACAGGAAAGACTAATTTTATTGTGATGTGCATTCATAGGAACACGTTATAGCTTCTTTCTGTTTACATATCTAACTTCTTCTTTAAACTAAATGTATGTAAAAGATAGCGGTTGAAGTCATATATAAATTACATCATTCGTTTACATTGTTTCTGAAATTCTATGGCTTATCCCGAGAATGTTTAGCTTAGCTATTAATATTCTTTTAATAGATTCGCACCTATGCAACATTCTGTGGAAGGTTTCGATTCTAAGGTAGTCTATTCTGCTTCAAAAGTTTTTTGAGAGACATGAGTTTACATATTTTGAAGGGTATAAATAAACACATATATAACTTTACTATAACTGACATGTTTTATATCTTTAAAAAACCTTAGCTTAGTGATTGGATAAATTGCATTTAGTGGTTTTAAGTATATTGAAATAAATAAACGTATCATGTAAAGCCTTTCAAAACAAATTTAATAGTATGATAGATAAGGGTGGTGAATTCTATCATTAGTGTAGTACTTTTTGTCCTATTCTTATACTGCATTTAGACTGAAAAATACTTTCCTTGAAAAAAAAACAGAATTGCATAATGTGACTGTATACCTTAAATTAATATAAACTTATATTTGAGTCACTTAATGCCTAGTCTTAATTAGGTTATTAAACTTCTATTATCGACAGTACAGTTTAGTACAATGATTGGTTTAAAGTACAACACATATTTTTAATGGAATAGGCAGTTGCAGTAATTGTTCGCTCTTTGGTAATAAAACAAATAGTGTTGCTTGATTTTTATTCAAAACGTGTTTATTTAAATGTTATTGTACAACAGACTCCATTGTATTATGAATTATTGTAATTCTGTTATCGATTTTAAATACGATGATGGTCGTCATTAAATCACTTTAATTAATATTTTAATTATTATATTTTAATATATATTTATATTAAATGAAATTAATATTTTGATTAAATTAAATTAATTACATTATGTTAATTTAATTTAAGTTATATTTTAATTTAATTTAATGTTATATTTTAAGACTAACAAGGATATTTACATAAACATTTAAATTACCAGATACATATATGTTGTGCAAATGCTTTAGGCAAATACAGTTGTATCAATAATATTATATAGCATTTTTAGTTGATATATTTCAGTAACAATTTATATCTTCAAATATAATTTATACGTATGAATTTAACTGTACACACTTAAAATAATTCATGTGCATGCTGTTTGCCTAGGTTTATAGCAACTTTAAATCAGAGTTAGGTAATTCATGTAGTTAAAATTATAATAATGAATGCAGCAATGATGGACTGTTTAAAAAGTATACTATAATAATATTTATTTGTCCTTGAAAACAGATTGAATTTAGAATATTTACAATAAAGTTAAATTTGCATTAAATCACAAAATATATACGTAGAGTAAGTGGCCAGTTTTAATTTACAAAGAGTTCGTGTTCACCTCTTTATATTTATTTATCTATGAAGCCACAGAATTACTTTGAAATATTATACGATGTCCCTATACTGTATTTTTAAATATCTTATTTAACCAAATGTTTAATATACATTACTTTTAGAAAAGCTTTACAAAAATGACGTCATTACTTTTACATTATCTTAAAGACGTGGCTCTAACTAACGACATTTATATAAACTCCATCCATCACGCGTAGGATGATGTGAGTGTGGGACAAAAACATATTCTGCTCCATACAAAATGTATATATTTCAGATTTGTATACAATAATATTTTACGAAACAAGTTCAAATATTAGAGTGTTTAGTTAACTTGTTATACACGTAGTATACGAATAATTCACTAAAATACATAGTTAAAACGAATAACATTTGTTTACCAGAACGTTGGTCAATTAAAAAAAACTATATAATTTGTATAGTGATTTTTGGTGTAACAATCTTTTATCATCCATGAAACATTTTAATAAGGAACTTTTTATTCAATGTAAAGTATACAAGTTTCGCTAATCCCTCTGATAGGTTAGTGTTGTGAAAATAGTAATTACAAATATTGTAGTTCATGCAATGTTTACAAGTACTTAATATTTTTATCTGCGAATGATTATTCGTGTAGTATCACCATTAGTAGAGTTCCCGACAGTCTGGCGTAAAATGGAGTGGGGGAAGGTCATTGACCTTGGGCGACGCCCCCTTTTTTTGGGTGTTTTTTTTTCCGTCTTTTTGGTTCCTAACCCAAGCCACGCCCACTTTTTTGGGGGTCC
>JAGFPH010017179.1:0-18082 GCA_018207615.1 Philaenus spumarius
AATTTCTTCGGATTGGCTCGATGGATTAACTCTCAAATCTAATCAGATCTAAGTTTTGATACACCCTTTCGAATGACATGTCGTAGAATTCAACCGGTTGATTCGTTTTTGAGAAACTGTACGACAAAAATTTATTTACACACATACATCCACACATACTTGTTTATAGGCTGATCTGAGATCCATGGATGTATTCACTCTATGGAGATCCACCAGAAATAAGCATAGTTAAACGAAACAAAATTTTACTTTTTACGTTGCCTTCCCTACAAATACTTATTTCCACTTAGTTCTTGATCTGTTTAATTTTTAGAAAAAATATTTTCCTATCTTAGTGAGATCCACCAATGTGTGTTTCGTCTAAGTATTTTTCTATCTTAGTGAGATCCAGCAATGTGTGTTTCGTCTAAGTATTTTTCAATCTTAGTGAGATCCAGCAATGTGTGTTTCGTCTAAGTATTTTTCTATCTAAGTTAGATCCAGCAAAGTGTGTTTCGTCTTGGTATTTTTATATCTTAGCGAGATCCAGCAATTTGTGTTTCATCTAAGTATTTTTATATCTTAGCGAGATCCAGCAAGTTGTGTTGTCAAAGTTTTTTTGACAATCTTGTAAGAACCGTTTGAAAAACCGTCATTGAGAATTCGACACAAAGCTATGTCACATGGGAGGGGGGCGAGAAGAAGGTTGGGACAGTCGGGGAGAGCTAATATCAAACGAATGGGCCAGCCCTTAGGGATAGTGGCGTCTCAGCTCCGTCGGTAATGCTCTATCATCAATGTGTCGTTATCTATACAACACAACTTGTATTGAATACTTCACCCACTAAAAATCATGAATCTCAATAAAACAAAATCCATTGCCGTGGAGATTTTTAACTTTTATTTTTGTATTAAGAAATTTGTTCTAAAACGTATATTTACATAAATGTAATCATCGTTGTAAAACTTTAGTTGGCTAAATAAATTACTTTACAGCTGACGCCATGCGGGAAACACAACTAAATTACTCAAACTTGTCGCTTATGTAGCCTAAGTCTCATAATCGCTAGAAAGAATTGTTTTGAAAAGAATAAAAATACATCTTTGGATTCACCAAAATTTGAACTTTCTCCAATGCCTTCCAATATTTCGTCATATGAGGTTCTTAGATATGAGTTTCTCTGTAAATGCTTACAACTGGATAGTTTTAAAACAATGAGAAAGCACGTTTTGTAATCGATGTTATATCATATATCTATTACAAATCAATATATTTGTATAAAGATTTGTATATCGATTTAAAGTGCAAGCTCTATATTTTCATTTGATATAAGGTAAACCTGATTTAGTGTTCATGGGTTTGTTCGTGAAATATGTATACACAAAGTTATAAGGCTAAGACAACCTATCACCTTGCGCTAAGTATCTTATTAGTCCATTGTGTAACCAATTGAACTGTATGCCTTGAATATGTAACTGATTACAAAATGAATACTTTTTAGCACGAGAAAATATCTCAAATTGAGATATCAACATTTGAAAATGTAAATACCGACTCAAAAACGATGCCATAATTTTTGACGATTATGATGAATTTGTTTTGAAAAAATACAAGGTTCCGGCAAATCATTTATATCTTACGAAAAAATTAATATTAAAACGGATTTGGATGCACGATAAAATTTTCAACAATATACTATAATTTTATATTTTTATTCAACCATTTAAAAAAAAGAAAAATTACAATATGACTGCATGTAGGCTATCGTTTATTTTTAATAGCCTAATTTAAGTATTATTATTCTCATCGTTTTTAAAATATAATAAATTGTTTATGTAGTAATATACGACGAATTTGTAAAATTTAAACGAGATTGAATAAAATAAAGGATTTTTGAAAACACCATCCACCGAAGAACTGTTTTTATGTTAGTATTTACTATATAACATAACCTGATAAAGTAAATTTTCGATTAATTAAAATTTGATACTTTATAGATAATTTTATTCTGAATTTAAAATCCATTTTATTATTTAAGATACGACAACCCGTTCTTAAGATATAAGCGTTTCTCTAACATAATTGTAATGGTTTTTGAGCTTTTCAGTTTTTGATACACTTTTTTTCAAAAACCAACTAATTATTAATTGATCAAGTTCATCTTTATCCTTTTAGGAAATTTTAAAAAGAAATCAGACTTGTAAATACATATTTTACTAGTATTTATGTAAACATTAGATCTCGCTCAAAGAGTATCTCTAGCTTGATATAATCGGCCGATATCTTGAAAGGGAAGCAAAACTAGAAAAACCTTACAAATACGTCGTCAAGTACCTGTTGGATGTAGAACTAAAAACTAGTAACATTTTACTACTTACAAGTAAAATACTAATAATATTAGTTTGTAAATTATTGTGAAACAAAATGGGTTATTAGTTATCAACGAATCACAGTTAGACAAATATTTTGTAAATATTTACTTGTAAAAGAAAAACAGCTATGTTTATTATTTTATACCAGCAAAAATGCTTTTTAATCCTGAAATAGAAATCATTGTTTAGAATATGACTTCTTTTTGCAAACTTAATAGACCTATATTTAATTATATTGAAACTACTTAATAATTGCAATATAATTAAATACATTATTTCATTATTACAAAACTAATTCAAAATAATTTAAAGTAACTCACTCACAGTGGCATAGCCAGGATTGTCGAGGGAGGATGAGTAAAAGGTGATAGTATAGAAAATGTAAGGTTTAAATTTTCAAACAAAGTTTAATGATACAAATTCATAGAACGATATAAAAGATATTAAATTTTTGCTCACACACTTATAATAAAGCACTAGTATTTATAATATGAATCTGATTATGGGCCCAATAATACACTGTTAAATTTGTTTAAATTTTGTTTTTAGGCCTACTAATATTATTTTAATATTGCTAATAAAAATATACAGAGTTTAATTTATATGTCTTTTTTCTTTAAGAGGTTATAGATAAAGAATTTTATGTGTGACCAAGACCTGTCTTTCAAATCAGGTTCTGCTTTTTTACAATTGATACATTCCATTTTGTTAGGGACTCTCATGAGACGAATATTTTCACCAAGACCCCTAACAGCAGACTCTTTTTCTTTTTTAGTCCAAGGATTTCTTTTTCCGGTTACCTTTTTAGTTTTATTGCTGTTTTCCTGTTTTTTCGGTTCCAATTTTGGAAAGGGAAGTGCAATTTCTGTGCTACCAGAAGGTTTGTCATAATCAAAGTCTTCGCAATCAGAGGTGTTGTTAATGTTATTTTGGTGAGAGCAGTCATCAATATTTACCTGTAATTGATTGAGGGTCTTTCCCGACTCTTTATGCATCTGGCCTTTTTCCATATTTAATAAAATTTTGCTGATCTTTGTCAATTGAAGGGTGTTTTCAGGTAACCGGTAATATTCACGGTGTATCCTAATGTCATGACCAAGAAAGTTGGCTAGTTGATCCATTTCATTTTCTGTTAGTTGCAACAGTTGACACATTGTTGCTACATGTTTCCTCAAATTTATTGAAGTAAGCAGGTGAGGAGCTACTGCTCCACATATGTTTCCAATTTTACGCATAATTCGGCATGCATCTTCGCAACTGCTAGCGGTACCAGGTACGGCAAACAAGTATGGGTTATTTTGTTGTATGTCTGCGATTTCTCTAGTAGCAATTAGAAGTTCTACATTTTCTTTCATTTTGGATGTAAGGAGGACAGGTACATTCCTGTTACGTTTCCCCCTTATCTCAAATCTTGTCAAATTTTGTGTTAAAATCTTATCTAATTTACTTAAAGATTCCATAACCTCACCTTGTTGAGCAGTTGTATCTCTTGATGTGAAGTCATTAACTTTTATCCTTTGAGCTTCTCCAGAGCGCTTCCTACTTAAAAGTATTATATGTGCTAAAGTTACTTCACTAAGTTTCCGCCAAGTGCTAATGTTTGGAGAAGCTTTTAAATCACTTGAAAGTCTTTCTTCTTCAACTGTTAAGTATTTCTGTAGACGTACAATATCATTCGCAATTGGGAGTATTCTCGTCTTGTTTGATTTTGCTTGGTTTAAGGTTTTTGCAGCATTTGTAGAAATATCGTACTTCCAACTTGTTCTAAAAATGTGAAGGAAACCTTCCACTTCTTGTTTTTGTCGTTCCTTTCCTTCTACAAGAGTTTTACATAGGAGAATGTCACCACATTGTGGTATTGATATACCCAGTTTCTGAGCTAAAGACGGTATTTTGAAAGTTACTTGGTTATCAGCACATTCATACCCACAGACCACGTGAACTGCCGTGATGAAAGTTTGGTATAAAGCTGGTTTAAAACAATCTTCTAAAAACTTAATGTTTTGGTCTAATGTTTTCATAACTTTCAATAGTCTACCTAACTCTCGAATCTTTTGGGATACAAAATGCTTAAGATGTTTTTCTGTATGGTTTTTAAGTAACCGTGACCCGTAAGCACAAATTAACCTATCACTTTTTACTAGTTGGGTAGTTTCATCATCTCTCATAAGGGAAAAAATACTATTTTTTAATTCATGTGAAGCATCCTCAAATTCTACAATCAGTGAAGAACCAAGTGATTGCCAATTACATCTGTTTGTAGATTTAGCACATTTCTTTGCATGTTTATACAACTTATTCTTAAGAAAAAACCCAAAACAGGTTTTTCAAGGAAGATATTGATCAGGCGAATAATTTGTAGTTGGTCTTTTTTTAACAATTATTGTTCCTTTTTGTTCTTTTATGACATTTTTGTTATGATAAAAGTTCCCTTTTTGCTTAATAAATTCAATGGCAACCTTTCTTTGTTTTGATTTTTTTGGCATAGCGATAAATTTAGCAACTTCCAGTTCTGTTGAATGGTTTCTGATTAAATGGCGACTAAAATTTGTAACTATCTTCTCACAATACACACAAACATCCTGTCTATCCCATACTCTTTTTCCATCTAACCTTTTAGCTTTCATGACATGTAATTTTGGCGAATCTTGCAGATGGTTTTCAGAAAACCGTTTTGGTGATATGTAAATACAGTATATATACAAAAAATAGATTCACAATTCAATTTTATATAAACTGATGTATTACGGTATTACTATAGCGATTAATAAACCTAATTGATAAACGAAACAAAACAGCATTATCTATACCATTTGTTTTCGACTTGAGAGATTGCCGTAAACTTAAAAAACTCAACAAGTTGTTTTCGTATCATTTTCAAACTTTCATATATTTTTGATACCGTCGTGTAAAATGTTTTCTCAAAATTTGAAAAAGATCTGTAAATAAACAGACTAGGCCTATACAAACCGTAACCGTCAAAGACATTCGACAATGTTTGACTTGAGATATAGCCGTAAACTTAAAAAACTCAACAAGTTGTTTTCGTATCATTTTCAAACTTTCATATATTTTTTATACAGTCGTGTAGAATGTTTTTTAAAATTTTGAAAAAAATCCGTAAATAAACAGACTAGGCCTATTAAACTAACCGTAACCGTCAACGACATTCGACAATGTTTGTTTTTGGTAAAACATAATATACAAGGTTTTAGTAAATTGTGTATATTTCGGGAACCGTTGAACCTATTGTAAATATGTAAAAACAATGGATTTTCAATTAAATTTTCTATAAACTGATGTATCAGGGTATTACTATAGTGATTAATAAACGTAATTGATAAACGAAACAAAACAGCATTATCTACCATTTGTTTTCGACTTGAGAGATTGCCGTAAACATAAAAAACTCAAAAAGTTGTTTACATATTATTTTCAAACCTTCATATATTTTTGATACAGTCGTGTAGAATGTTTTCTGAAATTTTTAAAAAGATCCGTAAATAAACAGACTAGGCCTATACATACCGTAACCATCAACGACATTCGACAATGTTTGTTTTTGGTAGAAAATATACAGGATTTTAGTAAATTGTGTATATTTTGGGAACCGTTGAACCTATTGTAAATATGTAAAAACAATGGATTATCAATTAAATGTTCTATAAACTGATGTATCAGGGTATTACTATAGCGATTAATAAACATGTGTAATCACCTCCCGCACTCTTGATACCCGCGACTGCTGCGGTATTGATACTCATATAATCGTTGTTTAGAGGTTCTGTCAAAGCTGTTTTCCTTATCCGACACATGTTACATTCATATAATAAACCAGTGACTAACCCTTTTTTAATTTCGGACTTAAGCAGCTTGGAATGAAAAAACAGCTAATGGTTACTAATAGTTTAAAATTCTTTAAGAAAAAAATCAATGTCTACAATACGGCGTCCTGAAAAAATAAATCCTCTAATCATTGACACTCTTCATTGGGAGTAGCTTCCTCTATTATTATTTATTTAATAATCATTGCTATAAGTGGGGAATCCTTGTTCAATCTGATAATAAACTGAAGAACTGGTAGAAGCTTCAGTGTTCAATACTTCAATAGACTGTTCATTACGTGTTGTTTTTGACACTAAATTATAATATTATCCACTCAGCTATTCTATTTCCGCCACGTCTTAGTTTTCTGAATTTGTCACTATATTTAAAAATTAAAAACCAATTATATGCTTTTGAATTAACTACATACCTAACAAAACTAACATTAATAGTGTTGCGTTAACTATAAAAAATCGAGTTCTAATGAAAAACACTAGGCTACAATTCGAATGGTAATAACAATACGATATCCAATTATAAAAATGTAGGCCTACATAATAATAATACAATAAACATAATAATAGGCCTACGATAAAAGTAATAAATATTTTATTTTATCCACATATATATTTTATTAGTCATACTTTATGCTATAATCCAGTTCCAACTCGTATAAATTTCATACTAAACACAAAATTATGCAATTTGAATTCTAATTTCAACAACATTTTTTTTGTATTGTATTAGAAATAAATAATACAAAATTATACCTTCATAAACATCACTGTGGAAGTAAATTTTTGAAAATTCGCTAGCAAAATTTATATTGCTGATGTTTTACACAAACATAATTAACCCGTTAATTTGACCATGTAGGCACTACAAACAAAATAGATCATATTGTTTATTCATTTGTGTTCCAACAATTGAGATTAGTAGCTACTGATAACCGGGAAATAAATTAGTTCATGAATTGCGTTTCAAAGGAGGAAGGTGGTTAGAAGCCTACTGCCTAAATATGTTTTATTCTGGTCGACAGTGTACATACAACATGGCAACGGTGTATCGAAAGATTTGGCAACTCTGTTCAAATCTCCAACATGTAGGTCAAACTTATATTCCCTGTAGTAAGGATTCTAAGAACCAAGGCGGGAATATCAGGATCTCGAAGATGGCTCGAATCTCTCATCCTGTGTTAGGACGTGTAAACTAAAATCGAGGTAACGACCGCAGCGCTTCTGGTGGACACACATGTTATACACATTGCATAGTTTTTGGCACCATATTTAGATCCCCCGGAATATTTGGATGTGAGTATCACGTGACATCTAGAAAGCCAATAGCAAGCGAAAGCAAAACGAGATCCGGATTTTCGGATCTCGAAGGGAAAACGGATCTCGCAGCTCTGGTGTGTAAACACGCTTCGGATCTCGTTGCATACTATAAATAAACACACACACACACACACACGGTCGGACACCTCGGCGGGAATAGTCAGAATGGCTTCCTGGGACCTCAAAACGTGGAGATTTAATGAAAACTCGACTTTCGAAAATCGGACCGAAATCAATAACTTCCCTTTATTGGTAGCGGGAAGTTAAAAATAAATATAGGAGATTATTCTACACATTTTGTTTTTTTAACCGACTTTTTAGCCCTTCTGGTTCCCCTAAAAACGATTTAAACGTAAAATACCAGGTTCAAATCCACGTGGGGGATTTTACCGTGTTGGGAGCATCTGATCTGAGGCCGACATGCAAACTCACGAAGCGAATTTGTCTGCTGCAAGTGGAACGAAGCAGCGCGTGAGCTGGCTGAGATGCAAACAAATTCTACTAATATTTTTCTTTCTTACATTCAGCGCCTTTGTGAGTAGAAAAATTTTCCAAATAGTTGGATAAAACTCTAACCCATATAAACTTAGTTTTGGAAATTCGCTCAACTCACATCAGCGGTTCAACTGTGTGGTCGAATTATTTGATAACTGCAGTCTTTATAGACTTATGGTAACTTTGAAGAAAACGGTAGGAAAAACTCTGAAATCTACCTGAAAGGTATTTTTTTTATGAATATAAAAGAGTTAAGGTACCTTATTTGTGTATGTTATGGCACCCACTTGGCCTGTTTTTATTTCAGTCGTTAAGGCCAGCTGATGGGTGTTTGATTCAGATTGTTATTACACGTCTAATGACTTACGTCATTAAATATGGATTATCACTAACTGTGTTGATTATTTTAACAATGACTGTAGGCCTAAGAAGAATGTGAAATATTTATGTTGGATTAGATCAAATGTTAGATTACATATGGATTATGTTATTTAGTGATTTAACTAAATTCCTGTTCATACTGACCCATTTTAGTCTTTTGAGAATGTAACAAAATATTTTTCCAAAATTGAGAGTTAGTTGACACCAATGTCTGCAGAGTTCCTATGGTCTTTACAAATTAAATCTATTTGTACTGGAGTAATGTACTAAAATACATCTGCTTTTATTATCTCCCATCTGTGGTGTTGTAAGGAGTACTGCTCTAGAGAAGGAGGCAGATATATTTGCAATAGAAATTATGTTACTAAATGTTGTGTAGTATGCCGTGAGTTTGTCAGAGAAGTTGAGAAAAAAGTCACGAAAATTAATTACAAAAATTCTGTCGGAACCCTGTTTAAAATACTTGTAAAACGATGTAACACTAATATGTACATTTAAAATGTCTTTTAAAACAACCCCCAAAGTATTGCTTTTAGGTCACTAGAATTTGAAGAGAAAAAACTATTTTCCTTAGACTATTTAAGTTGCGAGTCTTCAGATTTGAAACCAAGTCTCTAAACAGATACGTTTGTTTACCATTTGTACTACACAAGTAGGCCGTTATACTCTGGAAAGAAAGGAAGAATTGTTTATATTCAACCCAATTTGTCTTCAAAAACTTTTATAGGAACGATAAAAGTGTCTCAAAAAAACTGTATACCCATTTTGAACTGATGTATTTAATTAAAGAAAATCTTTTGATAGATGATACTTGTGTTGTTTTGAAGTTTAAGCTTATAGATGTTCAAAATAACCACCGTTAATACAGGTACGACAAAGGGCTAATAGAGAATGGCAAACTAATTGTACTGTAAAGTATCTAAAGGGATCATGTCAAAATAATAACCGTACACATACACAGTGACTTTAAAACACCCCAAAGGTAATGGTCTATAGGTGTTGTTAGGGTTGGAAATATCAACCCATTTGTTAGGGTTCAACAGATCGGAATCCTATGGTTCATTAATTATAAAACCAAATAAACGGTACCAGGAACTAGCACATGTATACTTTCTCACAAACATATTTAAATTATTAAACAGATAATATTATTCACTGTGACTTCATAATTGCAGGTGGGGTAGGAGAGGTGATATTAAAGTGGGATATTAACTACTTTTGAAAGGAAAAAATTCAACTTTAGGCCTACATAACAAGTAGTAAACATTTTTTGTATTTTTTTTGTAAGCGTGTAAAAAAGTTTTGTAATTTAGTTCTAAATAGAACTCTATAAAAACATTTATCAATTTCAAATTTCTTATTTTGAAAAAAACAGTTTTTATGTTCCAAATACACTACGCTAACAAAACTGGGCCTAGATTGAAACTTAATTTACTAATATATGCTTTGCCCAAAAAAGAAATATTATTACAACAAAGTGTAGATAAATCAAAGAAAAGAACGGTATACTTGTCTTTCCTTAGTTCACAAAAGTGTTTGAGTTATCTTTATTTGAATAACAAAATGACATCAATCTAATGATTGATATACTACTTGCATTTGAATACCGTGGGAGCGACAAATGCCGGTCGGTCTCGCCACACTGTCCTAATTATGTACTTCCACTGCTGTCTAAACAAACAAAAAAACTGGTTATTTCTAGTTAACTTCCCACCGTTAAAAAGATCGAACGATTCTCTACAAAATGGTATCAAGAAATCTGTAAAAACATATGGAATTGTAGGCGTCATCTCTGTTGACAAATGGGCTGTTTCATTGGTTGAAAAACTGTCCAATCGCAATGGTTTACAGACATCTTTTGAATTAATCCTGTAAAATAGTGGCATCTGATAGGAAGGCACCATTAGAAAGATAAAATCTTGATGAATCCAATGGTAGCTTTATAATCTCGATAGAAATACTTCTGTAGATGGTGTTGCCCGTTGAAGAAGTGGGAAATAACAGTACAATTGTATGCAGATTCGCATGGGGAAATAGCTGTAGTCCGATATGCATATTTTAAAACGTTGATTACATATGTAAATATACGTTTTACGAAAAAGTTGTAAATTCAAAAATTAAGGTTTATTTCATTTCCTTTCCAATGGTGCCCGTTTTATTACAATTGGGTGATTTTAAGTGGATTAAATTATCGATTATGCAAATATATGCAAATTCTCGCAAAGGTTCGAGCGGGTTGCATTTGCACCCGAGAGACTGCAGTCTGCCACTTTGAGGGTTAAATAAATTAGATGAGTATCAAATAAAGTCATTTATTAAATAATGAACAAATTACAAAGTGATGGGAACATTTGTGTAAACCAATGAGATAAAATTTCTTGTCGAGTTTCATGAATTTATCGTAAACCGTTCCTAAGATACGCCTACACAGACAGACACCTTCTAAGATAGAACACAATGTTATACTATTGTATTATTTGCTAGTTTTAACATGCTGAATCACATGGTGAAGTTTATTAGAATGGTTGCGAGACACACTGTCAGGCATCTCTTAGTGCTATTTAGGCCTAATCAAATTGATTAAGATATAATGGATTTATTAATTGCCATCACTGGAACTGATCAATTTAATGTGAACATTTTTTGTCAGTTCCAACTATTTTTACAAAACTGAATTCTTCTTAAACCATTGGTCATATTAATGTTCAATTTTAAAATGTTTTCAATTTTAAATTGTTGAATTTGTTCTTTCTGGTGAATCTCTTTAATAAGAAAATGTTTGCAAAGATAAACGTTTAAAATTGATTTTGATAATAGAATAAAATAAAGCGCCTATCTAAGGTGGCCTGGAGTCCAGGCAGCTTTAAAGCTATGAGCTCGTATAAGTTCAGGTCAAAACTAGTCTGGGAATTCGTTAAGTCCACAATACAACTGGTTACACTCTGTTGAGTACGGACCAGGACACGTTGGAATAGGTGGAAATGAATGTGCAGATAAGGTAGCAAACAAGACATCGGCAATTGAATTCTCAGGACCGGAACCGTTTTGTGGCAAATCAAAGAAAACAGCTACGCAGGCTGTCGCTGATTGGACAAGAGTAGCGCATGGAATAAGGTGGAGGAGCATCTTACACTTGAAGATGAGTAAACTTTTACTTCTTGGTCCATCTAGGCAAATTTCATCTGACATGCTTACGCTGAACAGCTGTTCTAATCACTGGAAATGGCTACCTCAGAAAACATACGCAAAGAACGGGCACTTTCAACCGAAAATACCAACTGCAGGAAATTTGGTCTGCTGGACTAAACCGCAGAACACCTGATCTGTGAATGTGAGAGTCTTGAACAGATTATGAAGCCTTTGCAATGCTGAACTAAGGACAAAACATCCCCAAGGATAAACTCGTAAAAAGGATCCTCAAGTTCACTGAGCTTATGGGCCTCAACAGGTATAACTAGAGGTTAAATATCCTTTATGTGAGAGCGCAATAAGCCCTTGAGGTTGACGTGCATAAGGATTGGGCCGTCGATTTTAGAAGAAGGAGGTCTGACAGAAGAAGTAACTGTAGTCCTATGCTGCTTAAAGAAATGGGTCATATTTTTAATCTGACTGCTTTTCTGGGCCGAATATTTTTGGATCGAGGCTTTGTTTTTTACTTTTATTTTTGGGACAAAGTTCCTTAATACGGATTGAAGTAGGAGTTAACAAATAGAAAATGTAATGCGTAACGAAAAAAGTGTTATTAATTGGTTGCTTTGGCAATGACAAATATAAAATACGAGTAACGAAAAAAGTGTTACCAAATTGGTTGCTATGGCATTGAATGTAAATACATTCAAGAAACATCAATTTAAATTAAAAGATGATCGGTTGCGTCTGGCCTAGTTCAGATATTATCGTCAAACGCTGAAATTTTAGGTTAGGCCTAAAAAGTAATTTTAAGTCTAGGCCTAACCTAAAATTATTGTATGTAGGCTATGTTGCCTTTAAGACAGGTAAAATAAATTAAACATACGCACAATAATATTAGGTTAGGCCTAGACAAATGAACCAACATTGTATGTTTATTGAATGTATTTACAATGAAAGGACATTTAACTGTGTTTACCATCTTAGCTTTGATGGTAATTAATTCTACACCTTTATTATAATAATATTAAACATATGGAAACAGTAAATATTTGTATAAAAAACAATCTAATAATAAGCGGCAATTGAAAGATTAAAATTATGTGTGTATGTTGCTTGGCGTTAAGGCTGGTAAAAGAATTGAAAAAAGGTGTGATGAACTTCGTTTCTGACGGTGGTCCCACGACTTCACACATTAACTTTTTTTGTGGGATATGCTTTGTGTTCAAAAATTAAATTATCTGGATGCCCACTTAATGAGTTTCATAAGACCAGAGTCCAGTAAAAAGGAGTATGTTTTTTTTTTTTGTGTGTGTATGTATGTAACTGAGTGGGAAAAGTACCATTGATATTGGGTAGAAGGATAGTTAAGGAAAAGTGCTGGGAATTACCTTATCTTGGTTTAGATTTTATTTGATTGAAATAAATTTTGCTTTTACAATTTTCTGTAAACCCTAAAAATAGTACTGTACTCAATTTAGCACATATAAAATTAGATGTTTGATATTTGGCTGTTGAGAAAGTTGAATTTTTTGTAAATATTTAACTATATATACATATAATATATAACTATGTACTCTGTCCCATTCTTAATTTGCTTACTGTGGTTAAAATATATTCAACTTTCACTATAAATGTACACTCACTTGAAATGAGTCATGTTTTGTACTTGCAAAGATATTGTTAGCTATCAGATGATAGCTAATATAACTCGCCTCTTCTTAGAAAATCAATCGCTCGTATGTTTCCAAGATTTTATATCTTGAGAAAAAGTATGAAATATTCAATATGAGTAGGCCTAATTTATTGTTAGAAATAAATGTCCACCCAGTTTTAAAATACTTTTAATTTTAAAATAATATGCGAAAATTTGTCGTTTGTATACCAAAATATGATTTTGTAACAGTTTTTTAATCTAAAAATAAAAAACTTATCCATTCTTACTAATATAAGGACGTAAACTAAGATTGGTTGTTTTTGTCTATGTTCGGGGTGGTTGCTAAAATTACTGAATTTAAGAAACAAATTTGGTGTATACCTAGACTTTCTTGAATAACATAGCACATTAATTTTTTAGTATTTTACCATTTAAAAATACAGTAGAGCGTCGATAATCCGGATTAATTGTGACTGGACCCTGTCCGGATTATCAGAATGTCCGGATTTTCGAAAAAAAAAATTTTTAAGTTCATATCAAAAATAAAACTTGATAAAACTGTTAATAATTCACTTTAGTGGTTAAATAATGAAGCAGATAAATAAAACCATTAATTAATATGAACTTATAATGTATTTAAATGATAGAATATACATACATAGGCTACAGTAATATGTAATGTACAATACAGTATATATGTACTTACAGAATACTAAACAGTTTATACATTGCTAGAGCTTTTAAATTAGCCTATTATTGATTTTTGAACTACAGAAGTGGTTCGCTTTAGTAAGTAACGCAAACGATTGGCGATAGAAGTTAAAGTACAATTTAATAAGCACAGAAAACAATACAGTACAGGTTTAGTAACAGCGTGTAGTCAAGAGACGAAACTAACGAAGAAATCACAGGAAGCGGCAGGTGTTCAGGTACATAGTCAGACTTGTTGTTTACCCCACCCTCCTCCCCTACTATGAGCAGAATACCCTTGCATTGTTTTGTGGCAGTAAGATGACCCCGCCCAGTCTGTCGCATCAATGCTTTTGTTTGACAAAAATATTTATGTTTGTACAGTACTCACGTCAACTTGTTTTCTTTTCTTTTTTTTTCGCCGGAATTGAATCCGGATTATCGACGGTCCGGATTTTTGACGTCCAGATTATTGACGGTCCGGATTTTTGACGTCCGGATTATCGACGCTCTACTTGTAATCATATTTTAAGGGAGGTTATGTACACATTTAATTGTAGTCGCCATGGGAACAAGTAAATAATTAATGTACATGGCTCAATCCATTAGTTTATAAGCCATGTACACATCAATACAAACTTGTATTGTGCATCTTGTTTGGCGAAAGAATAATATGGATGCACATACAATTTATTGTCACTTTCAATCTATGTATTGTTTAAAAGAAACAAGAGAAGAGAATTTAAGCCTGTAAAATAGTACACAAATGATTCATTTAAAATACATAGCTCAGCTGGTAGAAGAATTTCATTGTTGGTACAGTAATCAGCTGATTGTACAACTCCTCTTAAGGGTTATTCCGTATCAAATCACCCAATGAAAAATAATTTTTGAACCTCTATGTTTTAGATTTACAAGATGTTTGGTGTATTAGTTATTCCAACTAAATACATTACAAATCAATTTTTTTTACTCAAACAGTTTTATTTCAATATTGATTTTTGAAAATTGCGGGAAATGCTGATTTTGACAATGTTTTGGATCATAAAAATGCTCGTAGATTCACAACCGATGGTGTAAAATCTCAAAAACACCATTTTAGATTTTAAAAAATATATATGTTATTCTGACATATATTGGTTACATTCGTGCCAAATATCAAGGTGGAGAAATGCTGGGATCATGAGTAAATAAAATCTATATGTTAAATGGTAACATTTAAAGTGAAAATTAGGTTACTACTCTCTTCTAATAATTATACATGATGAATTATAGCACCTACTTAACATATAAATGTTATTTACTCGTGATCCCATCATTTTTCCACCTTGATATTTGGCATGAATGTAACCAATATACCCTATGTCAGAATAACATACATTAAAAAAAATCTAAAATGGTGTTTTTGAGATTTTTAAAATTCAAAATTTTGAAAAAAAAAGTTAAAATTTTGGTTTTGTTTTTAGGTTGTCATGTTAGACATCAAATAAAAGCCCATACAATTAGCTTTAAAATGAGCTCTCTATCACCATCGGTTGTGAAGCTACAAGCATTTTTGTGATCCAAAACATTGTCAAAATCGGCTTTTTCCACAATTTTCAAAAATCAATATTAAAAAAACTATTTGAGTAAAAAATATGAAAAAAATTATTTTTAATGTATTAGTTCGTATAACTAATATAGGCTACAAAAAAAATCATGTAAATCTGACACAGAGATTTTGGCCTCTGGTAATTTCACATGGAATGACCCTTAATTGGCATGTAGGCTAAGTTCTCAGTTGCATTTCCTTTAACAGCTGATTACATACTTTGAAATAATTTGTACCATTATTGATTATATCCATACAAACCATTTTATTTCATACTAGCAGGATTACCCGCAGCTTCGCTCGCAGATATGAATCAAAGAAATATCTGGTAAATATTGAGAGTTCACTGGCCTAAAACTTACAGTGAGTTTCTTTAAAATAAATCTGTGTTTCCTATTTCCTTCTTCATGAATGGGGGATGTAGTGCTGCCATACCATATAACCCCATGGGGCAGAGAGGAGTTGGGTTGCGGAGTTCTAGCTGCCCGTATGAACAAACCCTCTCTTACATTTATTATACATATTGATTATTTAAGCTTTGAGGTTATGACTAATCTTACACCATTGATTAATTAGTATTTAGGGGGGGGGGGGTTCTGAGAATAAAAACGTTTATATCAAAAACCACAAAAGAATACCGTTGAAAGACGGACTTGTGTACACCGAGACCTTGAACGCTCCAATCCCCTTAGTGCGACATTGTCACGTTCTTCCCACGCTTCTAACTGAATGCGACTGACTCAACGCATTTATAATTCTTTAAACTGTGCGCTCGAGCAGTAAATACCAGGAATGTTCGAGGCTAGTAGATATGGCAACGCTGTGCGTCCATCCTATTGGCCGCCACGCAACGGTATTCTTTATTGGTCTTTGATATAGTTATAGTAAGTAAAAGTACAAAAACTCAAATTTTGTATGATTATTGCTGCCATCTAGAATTTGGGTTAAGTAGGTTATAATTTTTTTTCAAAATGATTAACCCTAAAAGCCTTTAAAATGTTGTAACACTTGAACATTGTTTGAATTTGAAATTTCTTCAAAAGTCACTCCTCAAAATATTCTTTTTGGGGCAAAAAATATTTCCCTTAGATTCTTTAGGTGCAAGTAGTCTGGTTTCAGTCTGAATAGGTTTGCTTGCTGTACACACCACACAGTTGGTCTGTCATACCCTGTATAAAGAGGTAATCTGTGATTTGTTTGTATGGCAATATTGTTGTTGTTTTAGTTTCTATATTAGAAGTGAATGTTAGAAATTAACCAGAAGTTCAGTGAAGCATGGACAGGAAGATGTAAAGGAAGTTAGGAAAGAGGTCGTTACCTAACCTTTCCTCACTAGGATACTGTAATTGTGTATTTACATTTAGCTGATGTTATCTTAGCATTACATTACAGCTACGAGAGAATTAATTCTGCATTTCATTATGCACCGAGTGTAGGTCAAATAACACAGCTCTTGTTCTATTAAAGTGGACAGTGTTGTTTACTCGTATTTGAGAAAGTATTATTTTATAATTAGTAAGATCCCGGGAACTGATTAATTTTATACACATGAGAAAAAATATAACTTCAAAACATTAAGTTGAAATGTGTTACGGAACTAATGTAGGCTATATGACTTGTTTTGAGGTTAGAAGTCGTTGAAAATTTATATTTTTTACAATTATTTTTGTTTACTTTGTTATTTTGTGTTGTTTAGTTTTGAGAAATTCCCAAAAAGTGTTGCCGAAAACCCCATTCTACAATTTCCAAAAGTACAGCAGCTACAATTTAGCCTAAAGTGATGAACTACAATTTTTTAACTTTTGTTTATAGCCTACTTCATAACTAACGTTAATTTAAGTTAAGTCACAATCAGTACAGTTTGATGATTCATCTAGCTTTAAATAAAAATATAGTTGATTAGGTTCATTGCATTTGATTTACTTTCCCCTTATCATTAATTTAGTACACAATAAAGATTAAATATATTTTTGTTATTCTTTTTTAACTGAAATGATTCCCGCTATTGTGTTTTAATGATTGGTATTTATTATTAGAAATTCATAGTGTCGGAGAGATTAAACTTTACATACCAATCTCTGTATTAATATATTATATCAAAGGCAAAGTTTAGACTGACTGAACCATTAAACCAATTAAAACTCAATTTGTTTTGGGGATTCCTTAACCCTCTGTCGGTCGCACCTGAAAACTTACGTGATCGGCCGCAGTCTATCAAATTGATACACTTATTTTAAAACTTTTTTATATCCTTTAGATGTTGTTTTAAAATTGTATGCTCATTATGATTGTACTCTGACATATCTACTTTATAATAAACCATTTTATACTAAACCTTATTTTACGTAACATGAAAGGAAAAAAATATTCAGGGCAAATGACTTTCTTGCCGTTCCTATTTATGGACACAGTTAGAAGGCTGCATTTTTCCTGAGTAGTCTCAACTCAGTATTGAATATTTCACCCACTAAAAATCATCCAATCTCAAAAAAAACAAAACCTGTTGGAAAGGAAATGATTTAAACTTTAATTTTTGTATTTACAAGTTTTTTCTAAAACGTATATTTACATACGCAATCATCGTTTCAGTTTTGAGTTTTCTAAAAGCCAATGTCAGGCGAATGAATC
>JAGFPH010017181.1:7944-18081 GCA_018207615.1 Philaenus spumarius
GTTTTTGTTGTCTTGTGGCGATTGTTCATGGCAGGGCCGACGAACTCATGTCCTCACTATGGTTCTCGATGCGTAACGGTCATCCTTCGGTTCCCTTTCTTTCCAGCCGCAACGCTTGCAAACTTTTACAGCAGTCTCCATTTCAAAACATTTACTTACAATTTGGTTTAATAACCCGTTGTTAAGTACAGGACACTGGTACAACTTTAATCTAACTTGCGTATGTCACAGAGTTTCATTTATTATAAATCATTATGTTAATACGTGAACATTAAAATTTGTAGTATCTGTTTTTAGTATTTATTATAAAAGGAGATAAATGAAATAAATATAATTTGAAATGTACTGTGCCAGGTTTTTTGAAAGGTAGATGTGCAGAAAACAAAAATTATGTGTGTATATTGCCGTTAAGACAATAAAAATATAACAAACTAGGAGGAATCCTTGCGTACCCCGTTGGAACCTTCTATACACACAATCATGTTATGTTTTCTTTAAAATAAAGGTGTAGGATTAATAATAACCGCAAGCTAAGATGGTAAATAATGTTAAATGTTCAAATCGAATTATTTCGTATATTTCATAACAGCAGTTATAATAAGGTTAAAAGAACCAGCAAGGTTCAGGTCTACACTTTAATAAAAACCTAACCTAAAAGTTAGAAATATAAATAATTGCTTCAAAGTTTTAAAATCAGCTGTCAATTTAAATATTTTAGCAAACAGCTGTTTTATCTGTTATTTTATTCAATTTGTTGCTAAGGTAATAAATGTAAATACATGTGTTGGTTCATCAGTCTAGGCCTAACCTAAGATTCTTTTTGACTAAATGCACAAATATTGAAATAAAAAATGTTTTTATCACAATGAATTATAGCCTATGTTACTCAGGGGTAGTTAAGCCTTTTATTAGTAAAACTATTTTTTCAATCGGTTCAGTAGTTCCAGAGATTACCTTCTACATACAAACAAACAAACTCCACCTCTTTATAATATTAGTATAGTAATATTATTTTGTTGCCAGGTGCCCAATTTTGCCAGGTTTTTAGAAAAGAATGTTTTTCAAAACGTGCGTTAAGTAAAGAAGACTTCGTTGCGCATTTGAACGGGCGAGATTAGCTAAGTCTCTATAGATATTTGAGACAGCGTGGCAGTATAGATGGCTTTTGGTAAACGGGTTTAATTATAATGATAATGATGCGTAAATAAAGCTAGTATACGATTTGTTATACTATGTTTGGTTAGGGTTTTGTTTTCAGTTTCAGGTTAGTTGTGATTTTGTTGTTTCATTTTATTAATTTTGTGAGTTTAAAAAAAAATGGGTTTTGAATTTTACTTTTTCACTATACTAACTGATCGCAAAAATCAATGTTGAGATCGAAGTGGTTTTTACAAAATGTCTGTCTGTATGTATGTATGTCTGTCTGTGTGTATGTATCATGTATGTATGTCTGTATGTATGTATGTCTGTATGTATGTATTTCTGTGTATATGTCTGTATGTCTGTCTGTATGTATGTATGTATATCTGTCTGAATGTATGTATATCTGTATGAATGTATGTATGTCTGTCTGTCTGTCTGTATGTATGTCTGTATGTATGTGTATACAAAGCTAGAGCGAAAACTATTCGATCAAATTCAAACAAATTTGCACAAGACATGTCAAGTAGGCCTGTATAGATGCACGAAAAACGGTTTTGAACATTTTTGAAAAACAACCCCCTTTTTTTTAAAAAAACCCAAAAAACCAGTTATTATTTTTTTACAAAAAACTGCTCTAACGATTTTGATAAAATTTTTCTTATTTGTAGCCCTTAATGTACCCTACCATATGCAAAAACCGCATCTTTCTAAAAATTCTCGTTTAGCTATTTAGCTAATAATAATAACCGATTTTTGGAGTTTTTTTGGCCATAAAAAGGGCTATTTTTCAAAAATTTTCAAAACTTTTTTCGTGCATCTATACAGGCCTAATTGACGTGTTTGGTGCAAATTTATTCGAAATCGATCGAATAGTTTTCTCTCTAGATAATAATAATAGTATCATCACCTCTCCTACCCCACCTACAATATTATGAAGTCACAGTGAATCTGTTTAATAATTTAAATATGTTTGTGAGAAAGTATGTGCCAGTTCCTGGTACCGTTTATTTTGTTTTAGGAAGTCAAGTTTTTTTCTTAATTGGGTAGTCATTGAGATTGATATCATTTTTTTAGTTTGAAAATTAAGAAGTTTTTTAATTTAGTTTTGTTAATGTTATTAATTTAGTTTTTTCTATTTTAGTTTTATAAACTATGTGATTGTTAATTTTAGGTTTCCTTTACAATAGCACATAGCCAATAATTATTATTCTTTGTAATATTGTTATTTTTTTGGAACTCATGTTTGAATTTTTTTTTTAGGACTATTTTTGTGTAAGTGTGTAGTTTATTAAGATTGCTAACCAAGCACGCGGTCTACGGCCCATAGCTGAATGTCAATTGAAACGGATTGTTTTTAAATGTAATTATGTCTCAAATAAAACACTTTTTATTATTGTTATATTAGTATAAACTAGGCCCAACTTAAAATTGTGTTGCTAAGCAGGTCATCCGAATCAGCTGTTTTATCTGTTACTTTATGCAGTTGTTTGCTATGGAAATGAATATAAAAATATATTTTTGCAGGTCATAGGTTTACATTTTTTCAACGCACATGATTTTTCCATACGAAACAAATCCAACAAATGAAAACATTATGATCAGATTCACGGCTGTATGAGCAATACCCTTTGCCTTCCCTGGACGGGAAAATCTACATATGTTTTTACATTATCCAAACAATATCTTAAAGTTGTTTTCATTTCTTTCAAATAGAATTTGCACTTATCTTTATTTATTTGTTATATTAATCTAATGTTTAATAGTTGAATTGTTCACTTCTAAGGAATTTCACATGTTTGCTGAAATATTTATCATTAATTCCATTTAACTACCGTCCTATTTGCTCTTTCCCATGATTTTCCTCTGAAGATACAAATTCAGAATATTCATATTTATATTAATTTACGTGAAAAAGGAGTTGATTTCATTACTTTACAATCAAAATTGGTCCAATTTCTACCACAAGAGGTACTGGTCATAATTAATTGATGAACAATATTAACTCTATAAGTGTATTTTTTTACGAGGTAGACATAGTTGTATTGCTAATGGGTGCAATGGAGCCGAGGTGGCGCCACGATGAAATTGTATGTTTAATGGATCTTCTCTTTTCCCATTTATTTTTTTTTTTATATCTGTTTGTCTTCTGCAAATTAATTATATTTTGTCGTATTTCTATGGCCGACTTTGGGTACATTTTTTTACTCAACAAAGCTAAAGTGATAACATACGTTTTACGAAAAGATCAATAGCAGTTTTGTGACGTTTGCAAAATAATGTAGGTTACTAACGAAGTATAAGAATATAGTAAAAATGAAAAAGCAATTCGAACACATAATTGACTAAATTGACTAGAATATTGCTTGAATACTCTGATGTTTCTTACTGATGGGGATTCAAGCCCTATGCCAGGAAATCTTTGCGGGGGGGGGGGGGTCAGGTCAGGACCGGGAATTTGAATTAAAACCCTTTTAACACGTTCACACGTGAGCGGCTGACGCACAGTGCATTGCACGCCAATCCCCGTATTGAGAGAATTTTCAATTCAAACAGCATTGCGTGCTTCGCACGCCAACCCCTGTATGGGAGTATTTTAAATACACAGACCATTGCGTGCTTCGCACGCCACCCCCGTATTGGAAGTATTTTCAATACACAATGCATTGCGTGTTTTGTTAGAGTAAAGTATGTTTGTGGAACCGTCATAGTTTTCTTATGTAATAGATCAGATCAAGCTCACAAGAGAGTAAGGCTGTAACCGCCGTATTGGGAGTATTTTCAATACATAGAGCATTGCGTGCTTCGCACGCCAACCGCCGTATTGGGAGTATTTTCAATACATAGAGCATTGCGTGCTTCGCACGCCAACCTCCGTATTGGGAGTATTTTCAATACACAATGTATTGCGTGCTTCGCACCCCAACCCCCGTATTGGGAGAATTTTCAATGCACAGAGTATTGCGTGTTTTGTTAGAGTAAAGTATTTTTGTTGAACCGTCATAGTTTTCTTATTTAATAGATCAGATCAAGCTCACAAGAGAGTAAGGCTGTAACCTACTGCATCCATGTGTATTGTACGTTGTAGTTTAATCAAGTAAATCTAAATATCAGTATGCATGCAATGCACAATGATGTAAAATATGTTGCTGGATCCTCTGTTGTGATGTCTATTTTATAATTTAATTTGCACTTTTTAAACCTAGTATTAATTTTTACTACTAAATTTCGGGATTTCGGTGGGGTTTTGACCCCCCCCCCCTTCCCCCCGGCCCTTCCGGCTACGGCCTTGTGGGGGTTGTATATTTTATTTTCGTTATGTGCACACGACATTAAATTTGTCTCAAAGCTCCAATGCATAGTTAGTAGATAACAAAATTCGCCCCGATATTTTACTGTTTTTAACTGTCTGGACTGAAAATCATGTTTTTCGTCTTGTGAATAAGCAAAACACGTTTATTAAAAATTGATAATTATCATTTTGGTCGTCTATGACTTATGATTTAGATACTAATAGAAAAGATTATCTTCAAAATTCGATGATTGGAAAAGACTATATTATGGTAGCCTACTAATTCGTCCTGGTATTAAATTACCTTAATCTAGTATTAGACTAAGGTTTGGTGTCCGTTCGTTTCACAAGGAATGTCGGACATTAAAGTGCATTGACTAGATCAGAGCAATCTGCATAGAGGCCAAGATATGACTTACCACCCAGACACTTGGTAGATTATTATCAATAAATCGTACAAACACAACTTGGCCTTTTACGGTTGTACATGGACAACTTTCCCCGCCTTTCTCCAATGACTAAATACGGCGCCCTGAATGCATCCGTTTAGTCGTGTCCATTGAGTACTGTAATCAGCTTAGCTCTTGGGACAATCGTGATGGGCTGTCATTCTGTGAACGGTCAATAAGCTGTTATTGGATTTGTAATGAGAGTATTGTGCATATATATATGCCGTCGTACCCGGTTTAAATAAGGAAGCTATCCCAAGCTTTTCCAGGAAGTTAATTTGTGAAAATGAAAAATGAACATTTAAGGTTTGGCAGACCCAGCCGCCATCTTGAATTTCAACTCCCATAAGAGCAATTGTTAAACAGGTAATAAGATTACTGGAGTAATAATGATCAGGAAATTATTCTGAATATGTCATTGTAAAGGTTAGGACAGTCCGAACGTGAACGTCTTTTAGTTTTTAAAATTGTTTTTAACTAAATTTGTTCTTTGACTTAATTCAAAATCAAAGTTTGCGATTTTTTAACTTATTCAATAATGCAAATAAAAAAATTTAAGAAAATCACCAAATTCTAAGTTCAATTACCTTCCAAATAAAAGTTATTTCAATAATTTTGGATAATTTATGACGAAAAAAAAATACGTTGTTGTGGAAGTATGTACGCGCCGAATTTGTATTTCTATTCAAGTGTTTAGCCTGCACTCTTTTGGTTATTACATCAACATCTTGCTAGCGGAGGAATACTAGAAAAATAAAATATCCATAAATGTTTAATGTGTGAGAGAAAGCTGTGTTTAATAACACATAGGAATATACTTTGTCACGCATACACATTTCAGTAAGTTTACAGTCAGGGTTACGTCTGTAATTCTCTATTTTGCGCCCTTTATGAAGCTGTCCTATATTAACGGAAGAATTAAAAACTAGCAAACTAAATGCTATTGCGCGTTTACAGTTTACTTGATAGCATTGGCCTTATGGAGGCTTGCCGTGCTACTACCTGACCTAACTACATCGGCTCCTATTCACTACCACATTGAACTATGAATATCCTTATCTCAGTGTTTAATTCTTCATTTCAGTAACTTACCTCATGTTTAAGTAAACCCCATTACATATTCCTAATAACTAGTTTAAATGAGTTTTATGAGGTTGTGATGTTTTTATGCTGGTTACGAGCGTAAGATCGTCGTTTGAATAGCATGAGGAAAACGCGCAATAGTAGTGGACAGACTAAAATGAGCACCGATCATGGTCCCCAGAACACGTTTTGTAGTGTCATTAAAAATCATATATATGTATGTATAAATAGTATATACATTATATTCACTGGATTTGTTATTATTATTTCTGCTAAGATGCTTGAAACATTTGTCTTCTTGTTTATCTGCCTTTCTTAGCTTTGTCCTTTTTTCGCCTGACGCTTTTCGGGTAGACCCCATCTTCAGAAGCTTTGTTTGCTACTATCTATGCTATACCATTGTCTCCTATTTATACTTGTTTCAACCTGTTTACTGTTTGTATACAAGTAAACAACTATTCATTTTAGAACATTGACCTACGTGCTATATTTCTAGAATTTTCTAGTTTTCTATTAATTTTATATTTTCGAACATAATGTTGGATTGTGTGTTAATTTGCTCATTTATTATGTTTTGGTCTTTTAACTTTAATTTAAATATTTCCATGTTTCCTATTATATTAAGCCTTGTTCCTTTATTTATTGGGTGGATTAATTTCATAGATGTTTGCATATCCCTAGGTTTGTGGTCCTCGTTAGTTAAATGATTCGTGAAATTTGAATCTCTTTATTATATTTAAATGATCTTATATGTTCTTTATATCTAGTTTTTAATTTCCGTCTAGTTTGACCAATATATTTAGCTTCGCATTCGCATTCTAATAATTATACTCCACTTTGGTTGTATTTGTCTCTTTTTTATATATTATTATTTAATTTGTATTTTATTGTATTATTCGTTTTCATTGCTATATTTACTCCATATTGTTTAAAATCTTTTAAATTTATATATTTCTTTACCCGTGTATGTTATTGATGTCCATTTTTCTTTTTTATTATTATTCTCTGTAGGCCTATTTATTTTCTTTTTTGATTTTATATTTTTTACAAGTTTGTCTATTGTTTTCGGTGAATATCCATTGTTGATTGCTATTTGCATTATAATGTTGAATTCTTTTTTATATTCAAATTTGTTGAGTGGTGTTGCCTGTAGTATATTTACCGAATATACAAATTAGGTACACAAGTTGGTTGTCTACGTCGCTCGGACGAGTTCGTTAGAAAAAAAATCTAAAAATCGGAAGCACGCTTTTTGACCGGAAGGAACTATTTTTTTAGATTGTCCCTACGAGAATGAATTTGTTTTTGAGTTTTTTCTACAAATATAAATGTAGGATGTTATTCTGCACATTTTGTTTTTACGCGACTTTATAGCCCGCTTGGTTCCCCCAAAATCGATCAAAACGTAAAATACCATAGAAGTACCCGGTTCAAAGCCATGCGGCGGATCCTACCGTGGGGTTGGCGTGCCTAGCACGCAATGCTTTGTTTGTTGAAGATCTCCCAATATGCGGAATGGCGTGCGAACCGTTTTGCAGCTATTAAGCACCGTCGTGAATAGACCTAATTCCCAAATTGTTGGTTGAAACCCTAAAACATAGGACTATAAACCAAATTTTTTTAATTTGCTCAACTCACGTCAGAGGTTCAGCTGCGTGGTCGCATTATTTTCTTAGTGTTTTCATCTTGTTCGCAGAACTTGTGAAGAAATACAATTAAAAATCGAAGTCCAATAGCCGGATACTAACCAACGGCATTACGGACGTCGAGTATTAAAACATCGCTTTGTCAACCCTTTCATTCAACACACCTGAGACGGATGACAATGTCAGGCGGACAGCTAGCTAACCCAACCGATTTTGAGATTAACGTTTAAATTTATTCGCAGTCTCCGGTAGAGTACAGTACAAAGAGTCTTGGAGTCCGCATTCCGCGCACCAACTAGAGTAGAACAATGACCTCGACCGACGAAAAGCTCCAATTCATCGCCTTCGCCTCTTTACTTGCAAGTGCATTCCGGTCTCGCAATCATTTTCTTTCTTTTCTTAGCGAGTTGGTTGTCAGCAGCCGAGAGACCTAAAATTAGTGTAATTACGATGAGCATTTCAAATGAAGAGTTTCTTCGACCATAGCCATCGTGGAATACTTAGTTGAAGATTATTTTTATCGTTATTTGAGGATGTGCAGCGCGAAGGAAAATCTTAGAGTGTCAGGGAGTTTATGTTGAAGGAAAATGTCAGTCAGTTTGCGACTTTCAGTAGTTAACCCTCCAAGTGCTAATTAAATCACTTTAAAGTGCTGGGCCACTTTTGAGCATCTTGCACGGTTAGTTTAATAATTATTTTTCATATGAACAAATATATTTAAATAGCATGTATTATATATAAAATTGTTCATAACAACGGGGTCTACAATATAAAATAAAAATAAAACACTTAACCACTTGGTGTTAAAAAATGACGTCCTTAGAGTGTTGGAGTAAAAAATGTTTTTAATTTGTAGGAACATAGATGGTTTTGAAAATGTAGTAATGTAAATTCTAAAATATACAAATTGTCCTAATTTTAGTTCTGAATAAAAAATTTATCAAAAAACTAGTTAATCTAAAACATTTATTAAAAATTTAAAAAAATAACACATATGGTAATTTTTGAGAAAAATGTATTAGGCCTATGAATAAGTATTTGCATACCATTTCACAAATAAACCATGTTGAGTCCATCTTGGTCACTAATATGAGTCCAAAAATGCTAAATGTCTAATATAATAATAATAATATAATAAGATATGTGAGAAGAAAAAAATTGTATTGACCTTAGTCAGTTGCGTAGTTTTTACACAAACCACAGCTTACAGCTGACAATATTGTCATCTGTTACTGTTTTTCTTCCAAAGATGACAAACTCGCACTGCCTACTAGATAGAGAATTCAATTTACTTTCATTCTATGTGAAGGGCAACTTTATCCCATAACTATTAGCTCAGATATATCGATTTTACGGACTATCGCACTGTGCGACGCTAGCACTTTCAAATGGTGTGCACAGGTCGCATAGTGCGATAGTAACACTTGCAGAGTTAAGCAAACAATATTTATCCTACATATAAATATAACCATACTATTATGTTAATTACCAGCCTGAGGATTTACTATTATGACGTCAGATGGCGTTACACGAGACAGCTGTCAGTAGTGGCATAGTACGCATGCCCACTAAAAGTTCTGTCCTTTCTAACACACTATCGAACACGCTCGCCGAACTTTATCTAACCACGAACCCGACAAGTTGGGTGTTGCTAAAATCTCTAACGGCACTCAGATATAAGTAGTTTCTTTTGAAGAACACGGTAAACAAATGATTCAACATATAACAGCTGATTTCGTCCATTAGCTTTAATACTTCAACAAACATTAAATAAATATTAAAACTTGTTCAGCTAATGTACAGTGTAATAAGCATCTACTGGTTCCTTGTGCTACGTATTAACACGGTACACCCGGCTTATGTGACGGAGACAGTATAAATGATTCTCCCTCAACCCGATTGGAGTCGGAGAGGGGGAACCGTTTAAATTATCTTCTAGATCGGACCAACGCATGCTACAGTGGCTAGACAAAAATGATACGTAGCCTGTACACATTGTATGCATTTTGCATGCGTGCAGAAATTTTAGAAACGGTTCTCCTACTCTTTCCTTTCAACTGCCAGTTGAAGTCGGAGAAGGGGAGGCGTTTCGCTTTTCGTCTGATCCAGACAAATTTTACCCTACCGTGTAATTTTGTTAACAAGATGAAATGATGGATAACTTTTTCGAGACTTCGATATGTGTTTTTTTTTTTAATAACGGTCAAAATGGGTTTTCCCGTACCCAAAATCATATAAAACGATACCCCACATTGGGCCACACTGTATTTTCAAAATGTTGACCTAAAAAGTGACCCCGACTAACTACGACTTTTTAACTCTTAATTTCCCGTTCCCAAATAATATAAAACAATATCCCACACTGTATTTTCACCTCTTATATTCAAAATGTTTACCCAAAAACGTGACCGCGACGCTCTACGACTTTTTAACTCTCAAAATGAGTTTTCCCGTACCCATAAACATATAAAACGATACCCCTCACTGTATTTTCAAAATGTTGACCCAAAAACGTGACCCCGACGCT
>JAGFPH010017182.1:0-18077 GCA_018207615.1 Philaenus spumarius
ACAACCAAAAACTTATAATTATGATCAACCAGTGCAAAAAATACAGAAAAATAATATTTACAATTGAAAAAATTTGAGCCGTATTGGCAGGACACTTAATCCGAACGTGTTTCCCATCTGCAGCCCCCGAACAGTTGGGAAAGTTCCATTTCTCCCAAAACCCTTGAGCAGTTGCTACCAGCTATCATTCTTTGCCTTATCTGGGGTAGGGCATTGCAACATGCATCATATGCCGAGTTATCGCTTGTAGAGTTTTCTTTATGATAGTACCAATCCAACATTGCGATATTCGGAACTGAAATGCCAGTGATTGGTAACTTTCCCCCGTGGCCAAGAATCTGGAAAAATGATAAAACTATAGTAACTAAAATTTTGTGGTATTTATCCAGTTTAAGGACAGGAGGCTTTTAACTTTTTTCAGTTCATTACATCTTCAATATACCGAAAATAAATTTTATTGCAAATTTATCTTTAATTGTCGAAATTATAGTGTGAAATAAATCAGTAAACAATCTAAAGTAGGTACTCTCTGAACTTTGTTTCGTCATCCATCAGATGTTTGAAATTAATATTTAAAAACAACCTTGTTCTGCTCTACCCTTAAAAATGGGATGAGTTTCGTTCAGGCGCGCACTCGGGGGGGGGGGGGGGGGCTAAAGGGGCTGTAGCCCCCCCTCAAGAAATAAAGTATTCATCCCCTGGATTGAAAGTTTTATTTCCTTCATCGAAAACGTCTCTTAAAGCACAAGAACATTTTTAAAGGGTTTCACTGCTTGCTTCATACTTATCCAGAGAACAGTGAAGAAAGTAAAGAGATGAAAGAGGCGTTTTTGAAGTTGATTGAAGTTTATGAAGAGGATTTGGAAAACAACAACTTAAACGTGTTGATGGCAGAAGTGGAAGTTTGGCAAGCTTTTCTCCAACGAAACAAGGCACACCACGTCAATGCAATTGATTTTCTAAATATTTGTGATAAAACAATCTTTCCAAACATCCATATAATACTTAAGATTTTCATCACTATATCTGTATCGACCAGCACAGCAGAGCGCTCCTTTTCCACTCTTCGGAGAATCAAGACATACCTAAGAAACACGATGTCTGAGAGTAGGCTAAATGGTTTAGCCAATCTCAATATCCACAGGGAAATTCCAGTTGACACAGACAGTGTATTATCCATACTGACGAAGACCCAAAGAAGACTCAATTTTGTTTTGTAAGACAGCTGATATAAAACATTTTGTCAAAATAAAACCTAAAATCTTATTTAATCTGCTGGGTTTTATCATTCATTCCTATAGTCCCTACTCAAAACTTGCATTCAAAGAGCTAAAATAAACTTAAAGTAATTCCATAAAATACCGGTTTTCCTAAGGAATTTTTCAAAAGTTTTCCGTTGGTTGGCCCAGGGACCCCCGGTTAGCCCCCCCAATAATTATTTTCTGAGTGCGCCACTGGTTTCGTTCCTTAAAAAGCTGTTAAGCACAATTTCTTCTTCCTCTAACAACAACAACAACATAGCAACATCCATAATTCTGACACTCGCAACTATGTCTGAGGTCTAGTTGTTTTCACAGAGCAAGCTAAAAATAGATTCGCGCCGTCTAGTACGCGATTTTTACAAACCAGTATCACGTTGTGATGTAAGTAACGGCGGCTTCACCGACTTGCCGCTCTTGAACATCACGGCGTAGTTGTCGCGGCGTGGTCTTACAAACCAAGGCTTTAGAAATGAATGGTGTGAATAGTTATCCGTACCAAAACTACAAATACACAACATGAATTCATATTCACAAGAAATTATAGAATAAAAATTAACCATATTAACTTATTCATTGCTGATAGCCTTAAAACTACATCTATTTTATATATATATTATTTATTTGTTGTCAAATGTAGTCTCCGGTTTTTCTTTACCTTTTATGTGGCTACAAGTTGCACTGCCACAGGCAGCAGCATCAGGACAGCTATGTCCACTCAAACACTTTACATACACAACATTTAACATATATTTTTTTTACATTGGTCGTACATGTCACATTAATATAATATGTCAAAACAATAATAATTTAAATTTACACTTGAGAGGTACCTCATTCTAGTGTGTCACTTCCTACAAACTCTAAGAGACTTCTCCTAAAGTTTTAAGTGCAGCCAGTAAGTACAGTTGAAAAATAACAACAACGCTATTCTTCTTTCAAGGCCAAGTTCCACCTTAACGCACGCAATAATCACTCGATCCCATTTGCGATGTTTTTACCTCCTCACAACTTTACTTTTCTTTATTATAGAGGTAAAATATCAATTGGAGAGCTGGAGCCAGAGGGTAATGTGTGAGAATAATGCTATAAACCAAACAGTTTTCAGTACATATAGCCTACTAATACTTTTAACTATATAGCCTACCCTGCAAAACTTTATAACCCAATGTTATTCCTCCAAGTAATCGCATAATACAGCTTTCTTTTTGTTGCCCAATGTATTTACTTTATGCCAGAGGGCAGGGAAGAAATAGACAATGCCAATGGCTGGATTCAAAGTTCAAACTCTCGAACCCTAGCGCCATGTCAACCGACCGTCACTCCCTATGGCATTCTTGACTCCTACCAATGAATACAGAACTTATAAGAAGCGAAACGCCCATGTTTAAGATTCAGCCTAGTTTCATTTGAATCTGGCAAGCTTACTGCGGCAGTCGCTAGATAGCGAGAGCGCTACTGTCGTTGATACGACAAGTGTAAGACGGAGAATGAGCCAGCCATTCCCTGTCTCACTCACACCTGGCGCGAAGGATTGATGAGTCACAGACGGGTGGATATTTTCAGCCAGCGCTGCCTATCGGCTGCCGCACTAAGCTCGATTTGGCGGCAACAACCGGGCTGACTATTCTCCATAAACATTGCGCTTCTTATAAGTTCTGTATTCATTACTCCTACCAAGCTGTCATGCTAGATGTTTTGTTGCAACCACTAACTAGACTTGAACGTGCCAACTGAGTTAGAGGTTCCTATTGTAGGAGACTGCCAAGCTTAAAAGTTGACGGTTTAGTATATGATTTTCGAGAACATTCTTCGGTTACAGTTAGGAACTTACAGTAAAATTTACTGATAGTAGGTATTGTAATAACAATATCAAATGTAATGATGAATCGTATATAACAGATTTTTAAAATGAGAGCGAGATCAACCATATCCATCTTACGGTCATTTTGCAATGATCAAACTTAAATTTCCCTTTAAGTTAAGTTACTGTATTGTTTGTACTATCTTGTCTAGGAGATATCAATTCAAAACATTAAAATGAATTATAAAAAATCATTTTTAAGGCTAAAAGCAAAATGGCTATCATCCTTTGTGGATCTACTTTTTGCAGTACATAGACCCGTTTTCATTCTAATGTTTTATTGCGCATAAAATATTGGTTTTTGGACTCGTGAAGGATGCTATCTGCACACCATCCACTAAAAAAGATGTACAGTCGTGGTCATAGAAATTGCATCACATATGTTTGTTATCTTTTTGATCCTAAATGTGTAAACAAATCCTAAATAAATGTATTGCAAAGCCTAAGAATAAAGATGAGCTGAAACAGGCAATCGAAAAAGTGTGGAGTGAGGGAGATTAGTGACAAAATCATAAAAAAATTTATCGACTCAATGCCAAACAGGATTGCCTCAGTTATCACGGCTAGTGGCGGTTCGACAAAATACTAGTTTATATTAACATTTCAATAAATATATTTTTAATGTTTTTATACAATATTTCCAAATAAATTCATATGAGAATTTAAAAAACAATTTTCTTAAATTCCTCGTTAACACTAAAAATTTGATTTATCATTTTATGAATATTATTTATTTTGGTTTTAACCATTTTTCACAGCTCATAACAGACTTTTTTCCTTTGCAAAACATTTTAAAATTATCAAAAGGTGAGAACAACATTGGTTTAAGGAGATCCTTCATTATTTTTAAGTGATGCAATTTCTATGACCACAACTGTATTATGCTAACCTAACAAATATTTCAACACTTTTCAAATGATTCAGACAAAAAAAAAACTATGGTTATATTTTACAAAATCTTTGTTAGGTTGGTTTAAAAAAAGTTATAATTATATCAACTTTTAAATGTTTTTTTATAATTAATTTTAATGTTTTGAATTGATATCTCCTAGCCAAGATAGTACAAACAATACAATTATCAAGTGAAGCTGTCATAAATATGTCAGCACGTCAGAGCATTTATTGATATACAACAATCTTTCATATTTTTATAGATTTGTTATGAGTATTACTTGTTTCTTAAACAGATTTTATAAATTAATATTAAAACAAAACAAATAATAAATTATTATATGCAAACAAAGAATCTGCCCAATAATTAACGCTATGTAAATGGGTCTCATTACATTGCATTAAAGTGGTAATCCTTAATAATAAAAGAGGTCACAATATAATAAATAAAAATAAATTCAACTCATTTAACAAATTTTATTGCATTTTCATTACATTTATATGTGGATAAAACTAGAAAAAAAACCAAACTACTAGTACAATATAACAGGAAAATTATACTTCATAAGTTTAAAATTTACAACCATTTATGTTTTTTTAACTCAATTGTTGGATGTTTATAAATTTGAAGAGTTACAAATATAAAATCAAATTGAAGAAACTGTACGCTAACCATTTAGCGCCTTATGAAAGAAATTATTTTTAGGCCTAAAACAGGTATGGCTAGGTTATACTATATAAGTTTAACAATATAGCTATAACGTACACAATTTCTTTTCTATTGGTTAATGACATAACTAGGTGGTAAATTGGTAGCGGTAGCATAAAGAAAAGAGAAGTGAATAAAATGCATTCTGTTTATAGCACAATCTACCCATGAAAACTTATGATATAAACAGTTAACCACATAAAATTTAATAAAAGTTTATTAAGGTTAACAATTGTATTTTTAACACTTTTTGCTAGCTTTTGTAGTATTGGATAACGTAAATGGAAAAAAAATTTACCTTATGTGAAATTTACATAGTTTGCGTATTATGTAAGTTTAAAATGTATTGTGATTATAACGTTATTTACCATCAAATCTGACAAGAGCAATGTAAAATGGTTGTATAATGAACATTGAAAATGAATTGATGAAAAGATAATATACATAAACAAGACGGACAAACAATTTTAATGAATCTGTTAGTTTAATTTATACATATAACAGTTCATCCTACCAACGACTGAGAGACCAATGGGAACAATAAACCTTTTCATTTAAATATAAACTAACTTTACACAGTAACATAAAAGAAGCACATATTTCATTATAACACCTCTTAAGAATTAAATATGAGACTATAAAGTGTAATAATATACTCCAGAGTCACTTCTATGAAAGTAAAAACAAAATGAAATGATTCGCTCAGAGGTTAGGTTAAGGTCTGTAACAAAAAATCATTTTGTACACTTTTTGATTGTAAATCAAATAAAAACTAATGCGAGAACAAACGCACTAAACTTTTTCATCTGAAGTTAAATACCTGTACATTCTACTGAAGAAAAGACACAAATGGAACATATTATATAAACATTAATGGAATAATGAATGTGTTTTTCACCAAGTTATTTAAACTTTGATTTGATAGTAGTTAACCCAGGACAGGGTATCCACCCTATAACATGGTTTGTGGAACGACTGGATATTAGAGTTGCCGAACAAAAATTTCTTTTGAATTTGGGATTCTAATAGGGGAAAAAAGTTGCTTTTTGGCATCCTAATTTTGTGAAAAATATTTTTTTAAATTGTGTCTAGGTCGCGCATTAGCGTCAAACTTTGAAAAAAAATGTAAAATCGACCTTTATTTTTGACAAAAAATTTTTTTGTCTTAATACTCCTAATGTGTTTCCTTTTAACTCTTTTGTTGCTTCTTTGACAAATATGTTTTTCAATAGCGTTGTTAGGTCGCATAAGGCCTAAAGCTTGGTAAAATTTACAAAAACTCACCTTTTATAACTTTTTTCTAAAATTGCTTGAACGAAATATTAATGCAAAAGTAACAAACATTTTTTGTACACCTTCCCTTAGAAGGTCTGTTTTGCTTGTAATTACAGATAGTGGTAATCAAGTCGTAGTTTTCTCGTGAGAGATAGTGAGTGTGACCTGTGTATAGTTATTATCGTGTTATTTTACCTCAAATGTAATGGCGGCACAGAAAACCATTACCAGAACTAAGCTCTTTGCCAACATACGAAAATTTAGTGCTTAGTTTATTTAATAAAAGGTAAAATTTGTCTTCACATTGTAATAAAACTGCCGCTTTTTCTACAATCGCCGATAAAGTAGCAATTCAAATTCAGCAGTTATAAGCAGAAGCTTCAATTTCAGCTGTGTCTCATGCTAGAATCCAGTTATACGCAAAGGCTTCAATTTCAGTTGTGTCTTAAGCTAGAATCCAGTTATATGCAAAGGCTTCAATTTCAACTGTGTCTCATGCTAGAATCCATTTATATGCAAAGGTTTCAATTTCAGCTGTGTCTCAAGCTAGAATCCAGTTATGTGCAAAGGCTTCAATTTCAACTGTGTCTCATGCTAGAATCCAGTTATACGCAAAGGCTTCAATTTCAACTGTGTCTCATGCTAGAATCCAGTTATACCCAAAGGCTTCAATTTCAGCTGTGTCTCAAGCTAGAATCCAGTTATACCCAAAGGCTTCAATTTCAGCTGTGTCTCAAGCTAGAATCCAGTTATACCCAAAGGCTTCAATTTCAACTGTGTCTCATGCTAGAATCCAGTTATACCCAAAGGCTTCAATTTCAGCTGTGCCTCAAGCTAGAATCTAGTTATACGCAAAGGCTTCAATTTCAACTGTGTCTCATGCTAGAATCCATTTATATGCAAAGGTTTCAATTTCAGCTGTGTCTCAAGCTAGAATCCAGTTATACCCAAAGACTTCAATTTCAGCTGTGTCTCAAGCTAGAATCTAGTTATACGCAAAGGCTTCAATTTCAGCTGTGTCTCATGCTAGAATCCAGTTATATGCAAAGGCTTCAATTTCAGCTGTGTCTCATGCTAGTATCCAGTTATATGCAAAGGCTTCAATTTCAACTGTGTCTCATGCTAGAATCCAGTTATACCCAAAGGCTTCAATTTCAGCTGTGCCTTGTGCTAGAATCTTACAACTAATTAAATGATGAGCAACATAGCAGAGACAATGGCAAGATTAGTTTTAAAGAAAAAGTAGAAAGCTTTAAGCCTTAAGCGCGACCTAACACTATTGAAATTTTTTTAAAGAAACTTAGCGAAAGAGGTAAAAGAAAACACTTCAGGGGTATTAAGACTAAAAAAAGTTTATCGTTAATAAAAAAAGTTAAAAATTCGGCCGATTTCATAGGTTTTTCAAAATTTACGCTAATGCGCGACCTAAAGATAATTTTTTTCTTTATTTTCCGCAAAATCAGGATGCCAAAAGGCAACATTTTTTCCTTATTAGAATCCCAAATTCAAAAAATCCTTTTTATCGGCCCACCCTACTGAAAATGCATTGCCAGTTTATAAATAACATAATTGGGCTGAAGACCAATTTCTTACAGTAATTTAATTTGAAATAAAAAACTAAACATAATACTGATGAAACAATCAGAATCGTATTATAAATTTGAAGTCTACAAACAAATTACACTAATGTAATTACAAAATTGTGTAAACTGCTCCAGAAGTTTTTGCTATTAACATACAGAATAAATCATGAATATAAATATTATCTATTTTATATATATACATGTGTCACTCCTTTTAATAATTTAAATGCTACTTTTATGTAATTAGGACAGATGTAAGTTTTTGATTTTTTGAAAGTCAATTATTGAATTAGTGAGTTATAAAATGGTTGAAATTAAGTTTTAAATTGCTACTAGAACTGCATAAAGTTAAAACTATTCAAAGTGGTCTCAACATTTATTTTTTTGTCAGTTTCTACACAACTTGTAATAATTAATTGTTGTTATATAAATACGATATTGGTTTTTGTATTCCTGGTACCATAATCAGATAATCAGGAAATTTTAAAAGATTATTTTATAAATTTCATGTTTATAATATTTTCAAATTAGTTTTGTAATCGATTTTTAAAATAGATTTAAAATTTGCCAAAACTGTATATTAATAAGGCGATACACCTTTACTAACTGTATTAGTAGTGTCACCTTTTATTAGATTTTACCTCTGAAAATATATATATTTATATAGTATCTAAGATTTGGAAAATGTGCATTTACGAACTTCATAGTTTAAGTTTTAAGAGTTGAGGATTTTACGTTTAGGATTCACAACTCACAATCGGTATTTTGTTTTCATTCAGAATGTTTGTAGGAAATCAAACAGGGATTTTTATTGAAGTGTTGGAAGTACATTAATAGGAACATTACAAATAAAACTTAGCCCTAATCTGACAATCAAACATGAACTTAAAATCTAACAAATATTATGATCTGTGATGCTGTAGCACAACTGACAAATGAAAACTTAAACATCCGTACAACATTTTTGAGATGACATGTAATAAATGGAATATTTTTATATTATAGATGGCTCTACCACCTGCTCGCTCGACTCACCGATGCTCGCTAGATCATGATGCGTGCAATAGGGCCAGAATTTTTTATATAACAGAATTTTTTTAATTAAATCACACTTTAAATATATCAATAATGCAATTTAAGACAAACATTACACTTAATAAAATAATACAATTCTGGAATTCCTGAATTTTGAATTGTTAGCAGTGGCGTTGCTAGGACTAATGTCACCTGGTGCGGACTAGCCCCCTCATCCGCACTCCCTCCTAATAGTTTACACAACAAATTTATGGACAATTTTTGCATTATTTTCTCAATCAAACAAAAATGGAAGATACATTGTTTTTATGCATTTTCTCAGCTACATCGAAAGATTTCTTAGATTTTACACGTCATTAACATTGATAGGCTCATATGTTTAGCTTAAAATTAAACTGCACACTTTGAACATCTTTTTTATTTACACAAACCTTGAATTGTTATCAAAAAATAGTTTTGGAAGTAGTTTTATACTGTATTTATTGGTATAATATTAAAATAAATATTAAGAAATTTGAATAGTTAAATTAATTAAATTAAAAGTATTAAATTTATTTATCAAGATATTGAAAGCAAAAATACCCAATATTGCAAGTGTTTTGTTTTACCCAAATTAGTTTACTTTTTTTAAACTTTGGAAAAGACAGTATTTTTAACAATACAGTACTTTTTTATATACCAATCCTCAATACACACTGTAAGCCTACATCTTTTTATAGAATATTTTTTAAACAAACTGAAATTAAAAAGTTATTTAACAATATGTTTTGAAATAAACTGTAGTAACATCAAACCTAGACTAAACTTATAATCATTGGTTCTGTAGCCAGTTTTATGTATGAAATTTAATCACGCAGACTACATCCTTACTTTTCGAACTCTCTGTTCGAAAAACTCAGATACGATATTATCAAAATCAATATTTTTAGCAACAGCATTTTCAATGTAAAGGATAGCTAAACTACAAAGCATTGCCTGCCTCAAGGTGGATCTTAGGTAACTCTTTATAAATTTGAGTTTTGTAAAACTTCTCTCACAAGAAGCTACAGACACAAAACAAAACACATCCCCAAATCCCTCCCGCTAATCAACTTCATTGTCATCACTCGTAACAGTTATAAACCTACTCTGATCTGTATCATGGTAAGCCGTTTGACTCAACTACTGTTTATCAGTAACCTATCAGTATCTAAAAAATATTTAACTGTATTCATTATTAAAACGCCAGCAAGCAAATTTAAAACTTTGCACACTTCTGATGCTGGCCGCACCTCCTGGCGACGCCACTGATTGTTAGTACATAATCATTCTTTAAAACGAAGAACTAACCTGTAACACAAACTGAAACAATTTACATAAATTAAAATTTTGAAAAATCCTATAGCATTTTTAAAGGTTATAAATCATTTCTTACAACACAGAGTGCTTTAAAAGTGTTTACAACTTTGTAAATTCATATAGTTTTGCATTTAAAAAAGTTTGCATCTTAAACCGTACCGAGACTGATAATAGGGTTGCTCAAAAAGAAGTTTTGTGCGTAAATATTAATTCGATTGGATGAGTGAACTTTCAAATTAATCCTTTCCTTCCTATGGATACATGTTTTTGATGAGTTTTTCGAACTACAGTACAAGCCCTAGACAGTTCGGACTCCCCTGTAAACCGGCCCGATCTAAAAAAAATTAAAATGAACGGAAAAACTTGATTGCATTTTAGAAAAAATAAAACGGCATTGTGTTATTATAGTTAAAAACCCACTACGTATTAAAACACCTTACAGTAGTATATACTGTATGTAAACACTTACTGTATTTCAAAAGAAGTTTTGTTTTATCTCATGTTGTATAGTATGCACACACAACTGCACATAATTTGTACTGCCTTAATTATTTTTAACGCCTAAGTTTAGCCTACACTTTCTCAATCAATCAATTATACGAATGATTCGCTCTTTTGTCTGTGAAGGATCATTTTAAATGGACTCTCGCTGAACCGGCTTTTTCCTAAATCCGCCGGCCACATTAAGCCGGACTAGCGAGGTTGTATTGTATCCCAATTAGACTTACAGACTGTTAATTCTAAGGTTTCGAGACATCTGATATTTTATAAGGGAAATTACATCGTTGATTCGCGGAACCTCTGCTATCTATAATACATACCGATCAAATGAACGGCTCTATCAAGTGAACTAGATGAATTGAACCGAATGTTTAAATAGATTTGAACTTTGATTCAGAGTTCCCACACATTTTACGCGGGTGATTCGTACGATACAGAATAAACTGTAGAACGCAGGGAATTTAATTTCAGGCAGGCAAAAAACTGTGACTTTAGACAACAAATCATGACTTTTTTTTCTGAACTCTGTTTGCAATAGGCGGATTTTCGGAAGAGCGGGGTTCGGAGTAGGGGGACTCTACTGTATTACCAGCTCTGTAAATAAGACTGAATAAATGTATACAAATTTACAAAGTCGTAAAGTTCTTTACAAAGCATCCTAAATAAACGTTGTAGCACTGTTAAGCGACAATTTCACTTTTTTACAAAACGGACAAAGTTTTTAATTTCTTCTCTGTCACAAGTTAACTTTATACTATCACACATAAACTATAACTATTATAATAAAGCTATAATTTAACAATTACCTTTGTCTAAAAATATACATATAAAAATCTACAAGAAAGTTTCAGATATGGAAGATTTTTACATCACTATCACACACAGCAGTAAATATCAAATACAGTGTTTGTAATACTTATTTATGTTTACAATATTTATATTTTTATACTTCTGAAATAACATTGAAACTTCAGATTGGTTGATAAGTGTCGGCGTACAAATCTGTGTTCAGCAAAATTTGGTTTAATTTCAACTTCGAGTACCTACCCGATTTTTATTAAAGTAAAAGTAAGTTTTTACCAATTTAATAGATAACGCACAAATACTAGACAACATTTATCAAACCTTCCATACAGTAACAACTGAATCACCAAAAGAACTAAATCACATTTCAACACGTTTTCACAACTAGAAAAAGTAAGAAAAGAATAACAGCACAGATTGTGAATCCTATTGTTGATGTGTGTAACTAAGAGAGATTTTCTTTGCGTTTTCCCACACATAATATTTACTTAATATCATACTTTATTTATAAGTTATTTGTACTTCATTAGTTCCACTGTATTCAGATTAGGGCCAAAACAACCTAACTAAACAAACCTACGGTCGTTTAAAAAAATTACAAACAAATACAGTACAAAATTGTCTTGAAGATGAGAACCAACAGCAAAAAAAAACTTTAAACAATTTTAAGAACTTCAGAAGGGAAAGCCAACTTTTTATTTATATGAAGATATAAATTCTGTATCTGGAAAATGTGATAAAATTTAAGTTACCAGCTTTGACAAACCAGTATCTAAATAGGTTGTAATTACAAGTATAATAATCTTATCTTAAGTAATTGAACGATTTAAGAAATGTACAGCCACGATTGCCTTTCTTGTTGCTTATGTATGCGTGTTTCCCGTTGTTAAGGGTTTCATAGTTTTAATTTATAACTGTGGTTTATTTATATCCCTTGAACTTTGGAGTTATCCGTTTATTACATATTCAGGTTGAAGAAAAGTTTTTGCGTGCAAAAAAAAATTGAAGTGGAAGTGTCACGGGAAAACTTTACCGGTGATCAACACCTCTATCATAGCTGTAACCACTACGCCGGAGGGAGACTATGTAAAAATGTGAAACCAATAGAATTAAGATGTATGCGGAATCGAGATTAGAAAGAAGCGAAATCTAACGTAGTCATCTTCGATAGTAATGCCGCCCGTTATCAGCTTTTAGACTTTTAAGAGCGTAAATGTATTAATTCTTTGAGACCTACAGAATAGGAAAACCAAACGGGTGAGTTTTAAATTTAAAATAAATAGGTAACAAAAAAGTGAGAGAAAGAAGAAAATAACAAAAAGGCCTACAAAAAATTAACAAACTTAAACCAACCAAATGTACTAGTGTTGAAAAACAAAAAATAACAACCGGGTACAAAGGGCATTAAGTCTGTTCATTCTAAAACTTATACTAATACAACTAGAAACCACCCATGTTCTTAAACTTTTACTTAATCTATGGCTAAGAGTACGGTATAGTCGTCAGGCAACTTTACACTTATAGCCTGTATGTTAAAAAACTAGATCAGTCTCAAACACTTGATACACCAATCTGAAGCTCCAAACCTAATAACACGCCTTCTTTGTAACAAAACACACAATTACAGTTGAACGTCCAGTCGTTTGCACAGAGTTTCATTTCAACTTTACATATATTCAATTAAAAACCAAAACAAATTGTACCACAATTGGAAAACTAATTGTGAAAATCTTTCAGTCTTTGAAACTAGTAGAAGCGCTTCCGTTGGTTTTCTTGATGTTTTTGATACATCATTATACCGAAAACCACAAGTACAATGATACCGATAGCTGCAAGCAACATCAAAAGGAAGGTTTTCACTCCACTCCAAGCTGCGGGTTTTGGATCTTCTATATGTTCTGGACAAAACAAAATGTATAAATAATTAAACATCGCAACTAAACTAAACTGTTTCCTGTGATGCAAATACGGTGTGGGTTATCACTGTAATGATCGTCATAATTCCTGATAAGAAACTTTAATCACAATAAACTGGAAACTTTTGCCATAAGAAACTTTAATACAAAGTACCAAAACACATTAAATTGAAAACTTTCCTTGTAAGAAACTTGAATACAAAAGGTATTTAAACTCTTTTACAAAAAAAACACAAATACTTTACATGGTAATTTAGTGCTATGATATTACTTACTTAAACTTAAATGAAACATTTCAGGAATACATTTTTGACACATTGGCCCTCTATCTTCAATACCAGTTTTTTCATTTATTTTGTTAAATATAAATGAACAGTCCTCCTTACTAGTCCTGCTTGTATTTTTATTACAACAATTTAGGATTTCATTCATAATTTATAAACGTAACTATACTGATATGGAGTTTTTTTTTAAATAGTAACATATATTTAAAATTGTGTTTATGCATGATAATTTATTTTATTCATTTAATTGCACAATGTTAAATGTTAGGGCTATCAAGCTAGTGGTGTAAGGACTTCATATTTTTCTAAACTGGTCAGTATCTAAAAATTCATCTATATCATTAAATTACAAAATAATATTTTAAAGAATAAATTTCGTTAAGAAACTGTTTGGTGGAAGGTAGTTTTATAAAAAGAACATTATTAGATTATAGTGGCATTATATTATATTCATAAAAAACAATGTCAATTCTACAGGAAGTGGCGCTAAGAACTTGTAACCTGTATTTTCATTTTCATCGCAATTGCACTAACCCACAAAAAAAGGCCTTTTGTAGTGGATCGTTGTACATCATACAAAGTGTACTTTATACTATAACTGTGTAAATATTTCAGCATATCTCATACAGGCATGATTCCTGATCCAAAATATACACAGCTCATAAATGTATCGAGAAAGCCCATACATGTATCGACACAGCTCACACATGTATTGACACAGCTCATACATGTATTGACACAGCTCATATATGTATCAACACAGCTCATATATGTATTGACACAGCTTATACATGTATCGACACAGCTTATACATGTATCAACACAGCTCATACATGCATCGACACAGCTCATACATGTATCGACACAGCTCATACATGCATCGACACAGCTCATACGTGTATCAACACAGCTCATACATGTATCAACACAGCTCATACATGTACCAACACAGCTCATACATGTATAGACACAGCTCATATATGTATTGACACAGCTTATACATGTATCGACACAGCTCATACACGTATCGACACAGCTCATACGTGCATCGACACAGCTCATACGTGTATCAACACAGCTCATGCATGTATCAACACAGCTCATACATGTATCAACACAGCTCATATATGTATCGACACAGCTCATACATGTATCAACACAGCTCATGTTTATATTGACACAGCTCATACATGTATTGACACACCTCTATCATATAGAGACAGAGTTCACAAGAGTCTCAATTCACGATATTATTTAACAGATAAGAAAGAGTAAGTGGTTGTTTACCACAATGTGTACCACCTTACTTATGGTGTGTGGTGATGAAAGTATCTAGAAGTTGTTTGTGATATAGTGCAAAGGTTCTGTGTTGTAATACAAGTATGGTATGATAAGCAAGGTCTAGCAGTCGAGACAGAGCTAGTGCTAAGAAAGCATTTGTTTTAAAGCAATTAAGGATTTGGGAGGAGGGTGGGATGTTAGACCCGTAGTAGATCAAAAATTTCACACGGAAAATATGATCAAGTCACTTTGGATAGCTTGGCGGTATAAGACAAAATATGTTATTAAACACTATGTTTGGACCATTAAACATTCAAGTATAATAGATTGCCATGTGTAGAAGGAATAATAACATAAAACCTGGATATAATTGGATTTTTCATTATTCTTTTGCAGAATTTTAAGATCCTGAACTTTTTTTCATTTTAATTGCTACTGCAGGGAGATATATGCCTCTATTTTAAAAAAAGTGCTAAACATACGTAGGTCTATCTTAAAAAATTTTTTTTTTTTTTTCTTTACAGTCCCAGACATCTTTATACTCAGTCTACGTACACATTGTTAAACACGATTATAAATAAAAATTGATTGGGGGGGGGGATAATATACTTAACATATAGGATATAATATATTTGAGGGATAGAAAAAAACCTGACAATTGTAGCTATCTCATCACTGAAGATGGTGATATTGTCATTGATACTCATTTGACAAACAAACGATATATGTTTATACGTAATATTTGTAAAAATTTGCGTTCAAGTGTTATAAAAAAAATACACGATTATGCTAAATACAATCTGAAAATTAATGTTTTTTGCTCACCTCTTGGTGCTTCAAAGAAGGAAGCAGATGGCAAAATCTGTGATCGATCTTCGTAGTCTTTTGGCTGGAAAAAATAAGATTCAATCAACTCCTTAATAAATAATGTTAAGTATTCACAAAAACAAACCTCTTATTAATACACATACTCGCTACCAGATAGATAGAAGAATATGCCATGCTGATAGGAAAGTCGTGTTACATTTGGCTACTACACAATGCCAACCTAAGAACGTTCAATATCCTACTCTTCGTACAAACTAGCAGACAGGAAGAAGGCGGCTGCGAATGAACCATCCTATTGAACAGCAGTGGAAAACAAAGTGACTTTCCCAACCTCCGACTGCTTTTTATCAACACGAATAAACGTTTACCTAGGGTCCTCACATTGGTGCCAATGTTGACGCCAACGTTAACTTACGTTTATGGGACAGTGCCCACACATTCAGTTGAATTTCTATAGAGCCAATAACTATAAAATAATAGGTGCGAAGGACGTCAATTATTAAGTATATACAGGAACCCTCAAGACGGTTTTATACCTGTTGTTGTATACTAACAACAGACTTTCAGCATCTTCTTCAAATGATTGAACCCAAAATGATAAATGGATAATCATAGTAGTAATAATAATAATTACTGAACTCTTAATGTGCTACACCCACCTTATTGCTGTTCCAATTGTATATAACTGCTATAAGGATGCGTAGACGTAAAATATAAAATTCTTGGAAGCAAGGCTTCACGTCACACCACAAACACAAAATCTTTTGAACAAATACAGTATATACAAAATCACGTTTCACGAAGAAAAAATAACACTTCGCGTCCTCAGATAATTTAAGTCCTAGATCTTAGCGGACGTTTTTTGTCACAACCTTTCCGAACGCTTAACACAGGTTGACTGAGTAGGGATCAATCGTAGGCCGTTCAAAGGTTCCACCCCCACTACGTTAGTATTATTAATTCCCATATTAGGCCTGTCAAAAAGTCTCTGTACTTCATTTTTAATTAAAGGGTAATAGATAGCGCTTACGGTGGAACTTGGCTGGGAAATACAGTTTTCATTCACCGACATTATACCAGTCTCTTTGAAAACTCTCTTTCTCCAGTTAGACTCTTTCAGTAGGTGGAACCCCTCATCCCAAAGAATAGCATGGTTGTTTTTCTTCGCGAAACATCGTGATTTTGTATATACTGTATTTGTTCAAAGGATTTTGTGTTGTGTTTTGTGGTTGTGGTGTGACGTGAAGCCTTGCTTCGAAGAATTTTATATTTGACGACAACGCGTCCTGTATAGCAGTTATATACAATTGGAACAGCAATAAGGTGGGTGTAGTCCATTAAGAGTTTAGTAATTATCTACCACCCCATCTAAAAATGTTTTTCAAGATTAAAATGATAATAATAAATGATAGCGGTACCAGGCCATAGCTTCCCTCATATTAAAAAGTACCAGGCCATAGCATCCCTCATATTAAAAAGCAAAGTTGGACCTAATCCTATACATGTTTTGTCAAAAAAACCAACAAGCGTCGGATAAGTTCCAATATTGGGACGTATGTTTGGTTCCGATGCTATTTTGTTGATCCACACATTGAACGAACACTGTTGGTGCCAATGTTAACTCCAATGTGTTGATCCGGCTTTACAAGAAAATGGATTGCAATTAAGAAGTATAAAGCTAAGACAAAATACTTGGGATATTTAATTGACGCAATGGGCAAAACAGAACAAACTATACAGGAATACTGGACTCGGCCAATAGTAAGAAATGTGTCTAAAGTACCTGATAATCTTTCAGTCCCTACTCTAACTTGCTATTAAAAAAATATTCCTGTTAGATAGCAGAAGCCTTTAGTGATGTGAAAGAAAGATTGACAACAGCACAGATGCCGGCATGCCTTAACTTCAACGTGTTTTTTGTCTTACAGGTAGATGCATCAAATTAGAGGGCTAAAGCAACACTGAAGCAAGAAGAACGTGCACTAGTAGATTACTCTTTGGCAGAGAAATAGGAAATTTTAAACGATCGACAAGGAATGCCTTGCCTTACATCCAAAGGTTTGAAGAAAGATCGTTTAAATGTCCAATAGTGTTGCTATACCTGGCTACCAAACACTGAAACGGCTGTTCAAATTACGAGAACCATCGGGGTCACCTAGCATACAGCGATATAATTATAAAATCTGACACCGAAACGATAACTGTAATACGGTTAACCTAACAATGCAAATGATTTGATGGAATAAAATATAAACCAAACTTATAAAAGAAACAATGTGAACTTATGTCGGCATAAGTGTTACCACAGCTATGAAAGATTAAGGTTAAAAACAAAATACCTATTTTAACCGGAATCTTATCTTCTCTTTCAGAACATCTTTAGTTTATAAACAAATCATACAGCATGCATAAAAACCGAAACGATAACAGTAATACGGTTAACCAAAGAATGCAAATGATCTGATGGAATAAAATATAAACCAGACTTATAAAAGAAACAATGTGAACT
>JAGFPH010017183.1:0-18075 GCA_018207615.1 Philaenus spumarius
CATTACCGTTACCCTTTGTCTAACCGACTTATTTAAGTGGTCTTGCAAATTAGTGGCTATACGCATGACTATTAAATCCGTTAAACTATTGGACTCAACATTACCGTTACCCTTTGTCTAACCGACTCATTTAAGTGGTCTTGCAAATTAACGCCTATACGCATGACTATTAAATCCGTCAAACTATTGGACTCAACATTACCGTTACCCTTTGTCTAACCGACTTATTTAAGTGGTCTTGCAAATTAGTGGCTATACGCATGACTATTAAATCCGTCAAACTATTGGACGCATCATTACCGTCACCCTTTGTCTAATACTTTTGACAGTAATACCATTTTATAGAAAATTAATCAGACTACACAAATTTACTCTTAACCCTATCTATAACTAATAAGTTTTAATACAATTTTCTGCCAATCCTAACGTAACACTTTCACTTAAATTTGTCGACGCGTTTCGGGGGTTAATCCATTATCGAGACCTATTTCAGTACTGGATTCATCCGTTATGGAATCGTCTAAATGTAGTTAGCCACGCCCCTCCACCTACTACCGGTACTGCTTCTTATGTAACATGTTACATAATATGTTATGCAACACGTTATGTAATATAAACCTATTCTTTTATGTTATTTTTGAATATTAATTTTTAATACAATTTCAGATTTTTTAAAGTAATTTCTGATTAACTGTTAATTTGTTCATTAATAATATTTTCTCCGTTCATTTTTAGTTTGAACATTTCCATGTTTTCCATTATATTTAACCGTCTTCCTTTGTTACTTTGGTGTAAGAGCTTCATTGATTCTTTCATTTCGTAAGGCAAATGACTCTCATTTAGTAAATTTGTTGGGTAATTTGAATCTCTTTTTCATATTTATAAGATCTAATATGTTCCCTAAATCTTGTTATTAGTTTTCGTCCTGTTTGGCCTATATAAGTTGCGTTACATTTGCACTTTATTTGATATACTCCATTTTGGTCGTATGCTTCCCTTTCTTCTATTGACTTGCTTAATCTTCTCTTTATGGTGTTGTTCGTATTAAAAGCAGTTTTAACATTGAATTTCCCAAAAAAAATTTCATTTTATATGTTTCTTTTCCAGTGAAGGTAAATCCCACCCAGATATTTTCTTGTTTCTTTGTGACTTTGGTCTTATTATTTAAATTGTTGTAGACGATTCCATAACGGATGAATCCAGTGCTGAAATAGGTCTCGATAATGGAGGAACTCCGAAACGCGTCGACAAATTTAAGTGAAAGTGTTACATTAGGATTGGCAGAAAATTGTACTAAAACTTATTTCATGGATCCTAGCAGATATAATTTGTATAATAATTTCTATCTATAACTATTTACTGCTTTTGAGTTGTTTTCAATTTCAAGTAAATTTTTAAAAGGCTGCCTTTTTAAAACAAATTATTTAAATACGTTTATTATTTAGTTGATTAGGTCTTTATATTGGTTAGTGGGCCTACCGTAGAGAATTTGAACAAAATCTGTTTAGCTGTTCTGGAGGTTTAAATTATTTAATAAAAAACATTACATCCGGTAAAAAAGCGTTTCCGAACAAATTTGTATAAGGTTTTTCCATAAATTTGACCCATACTACCATTCCCCGAATTATCTCCGGGCATTACCTAAGTATATCACCTTCCAAGCCGCCTAAAAGCTGAGAGGTTGCAATTAATTGTTTTTGTACGCAAGTTGAAATAAACCTATTATTTCCGGGATTGGTTCTTAAATAATCTACAACAAACCACGTGATGGTTAATTCACACTTTGTGTTTTATTAATTTTGTGACATATTTCAATCGATACGGCAATTGAAAACATCTGATACAGGGCTCGTCCAGTGCGCACGCCCAGTACGGCGCAGCGCCCACACTCAGTCGGCTTTGGATTGCGCTGTCGGTAGCAAGTTTAGGTTTGGCGCTCGCTCGACTGAGTACTGTACGTGAAAGTTTAAACTCGGGGGGAAATAACACACAAACAGTTTTATTATATTTGATTTAAGTTTTAATTCTTTTAGAAATTTTTGGATTATCGAATTTTTTTAATTAGGATTTTCGAGCATTTTCTAATGTAAGTACAAACATTTCAAAATTAAAAAAATCGTTATTTACTACAGATTGTTTAAGGTATTTTTTGCGTAAGATAAATATTACTTGTATACTTTAATATTTAAATTGAATCATTAACTGTTTAGGCTGTAATAGGTTATGTAGTTTATATTCCAAGGTAAATAAACAGTTTTAATAAACATTACCTAAAGTAGGAGGTCCTTCGGTGTTTAGCTTTTACAATTCTCTATTGGAATTCTTTCTTTAAAATTGCTATCTAAAAGTGGATTCATCTATATATATATATATATATATATATGTAAGAGGCTTTGTCCTCACTGAATGACTGACTGATATAGAATCAACATGGAGTAAAACTACTTAAGATGCAAGTTCGAAAATTGAAAGGTTTATTCTTGTAGCGTCATAGACGGACACTAAGAAAGGATTTTGTAAAAAAATTATTTTAAAGCGTAAAAATTGTGAAAATTCGTCTAAAAAATCTGTTTGGATCGAAACCTCTAGGAACACATGTTTGTTTACATTCATTACCATAGCAACCAACTTATCAAATTCAGAATCAGTTTATTATTCTTCACAAACAGCTTTTACTTTCTCACTATACTGTAGTGTAGAGAAAGTATAGTGATCGCAAAAAAATCAATGTTGAGATTTTTGTGGTAATATCCGTTTTGGGATCCCTTGAGTTCAAAAAAGTGGTTTTTAAAAAATATCTGTATGTATACAAAGCTACAGAGAAAACTATTCTATCGATTTCGAACAAATTTGCACCAAACATGTCAATTAGGCCTGCATACATGCACGAAAAAAGGGTTTGAAATGTTTTGAAAACAACCCTCTTTTTGGCAAAAAAATACAAAAAAAAGTTATTATTTTTTATAAAAAAAACAGCTCTAACGACTTTGATAAAATTTGGCTAATTTTTAGCCCTTATTGTACCCTACCATATGAAAAAAACAGCATCTTTCTAAAAATTCTCGTTTAGCTAATAATAATAACTGATTTTTGGGGATTTTTTGGCCAAAAAGGGGGTTGTTTTTCAAAAATTTTCAAAACATTTTTTCGTACATCCATACAGGCCTAATTTACGTGTTTGGTGCAAATTTGTTCGAAATCGATAGAAAAGTTTTCTCTCTAGATAATAATAATAGACCTAATATTTATCAGTTACTCTCGTACTTTAATATCACCTCTCCTACCCCTCCTATAATTAAGAAGTCAGAATGAATCTGTTTAATAATTTAAATATGTTTGTGAGAAAGTATGTGCCAGTTCCTGGTACCGTTTATTTTAGGTAACATTAACAAACTAAAAGCAAACACAAACAAAAACCAAGGTAAAATTCTGACTGTATAATTCAATTCAAACATCTGTTTTTACATACTATTAATAAAACAGCTGATTTGGATCAAAAACTTAACATATGTTTAGGTTAGGCCTACAATGAACCAAAACACGTTTATTTGCACAACAAAAGGTTTACTGTATAATAAGTCAAACTTCTGGTGTTATATATTATATTTTTCCTTTACTTGGTATATTCATTACGTAAATATTAATGGTGAAACTACTAAGCATGCCGCAATTCGGATTATTGGGGAAGGTCGTGTCAATGTGTCCGCCTTACATTATTTATATACAGGTCATCGCTCAATCGTCATTTACGTGAAAATATCAAAGTATACAATAAACTGTTTGCGTTGGCTTCGTCATGGTTCTCCGCCGGGGTTGACTAGCGAAGCTAGCAGGGGCGGATCCCCCTAGTCAACCCCTATATAAAAGCGAGTGTACGTCCGTGCGGTGAGTAACATTATAATATAACAGCTGATTTCACCCATCATCTGTAATACTAAAACAAACCTAGTAAAGATTATACTTTGGGGTTATGTTTACAACCTCAATAAATATAAGTCTTGTGAAGTTGATTTTCTTAAAACATGAGTTAAATAAGTAATGTAGGCTATAATACGTTACAAGATTTGCTTTGAGGTTATAAAATCAATATAAATACACCCTTTTGTCATCAATTTATTTTTTATACAAATTTAAATAAAATGTACATATTTGTTCGGAAACATTCATACATCTAAACAGCTGATTTCACCCATCATCTGTAACATTTAAACAAACCCAGTGTAGATTATAGTTTGGGGTTATGTTAACAACTTCAATCGTTTTATAATTTCTTGTAAAGAAGATTTTTTTTAAATATGAGTTATAGAAGTATAGAACTATAAATGTGTGCTATAATATACGTTATAATATTTGCTTTGAGGTTATAAACTGTATGTAAATACATTTTATCATCAATATATGTGTTTATACAAATTTAAAGAAGAGATATATTCGTTTAACTTCTTAAACATTCGCACATCTTCGTATAACATATAAACATATTCGATTATTAATTTCTTTACTATAATATTAATAACTTCTAAATCATGTGATTTATCAATCTATATAGGCCTATATAAAATTCAATGTATGTCCGTCTGTTTGTATGTTTGTACTTATGCGTTACCAAACCGTCCATCCGATTGCTTTGAAATTTTGCATAGTAACACAGGTTAACCCTGGAAGGTTTTAGGCCATTTACCGAAGTCCTAGGACATTAGGGCTAAGCCCCAGTGGCCCTCAAAGTTTCAATGTTAATCTTATGGAAGGTCAATCTTAAGGAAGAAGAAGAAAGATTTCTTTTGATTTTATCAGGGGCACAAAAAACAGCTGTTCGTATGAAAAGCTTAAAACAGCTGATTTTGATCAACAACTGATTTGGATCAAAAACTGAATATAATTTTAGGTTAGGCCTACAAAACTAATTATTAGTATCAGGTTGATTTGTCTATCCATGCAAAGCCGGGTCGGGCCAGCTAGTATGAAATAAAAAGCAATTAAAATATAGTACTTTTATCTTAAATATATTGTAATAACATAGGCCATGTAAATACAAATGTTTAACAAGTAGGCCTACAGTTTTATAATCCTTATTATTGTACACATTTACCGACTTAAAAATCCCCGTCAGCATAGTTAGGTAGGCCTAGCTAAGTAGGCTTTAATGTTGCTTTTAAATAGTTTGTAAATAGTGTGTTATTTTTAAATGATGTATTTTTGATGTGTATCTAATTAATCAGCCTGTGATTTTTCACGGGGCTTACTAGTCTACGTATATATATATATATATATATATATATATATATAAAAGCGGCGTTACCTAACTAACCGCATAACTGACTGACTGACCTTAAAGAAAAAACAACTAAAGATAAAAAAAGGAAATCTATACTTATATTCTTATGGCTTCATAGAAGCTCACTAAGAAATCATTTAGCAAAATTTTAATTTTAAAGCGTAAAAATAGTTTTCACTCCCAGCCCTATAACAGATTGAACAGCTGTTTCGGATCAAAAGCTTACCACAGCAACCAAATTGACAAATTTGGAATCACTTTATTATTCTACAAAACAAAAAGTTTTAGGTTGGTTTAACATAATAAAAACAAAACCAAACCTAATTATTTTATGTTTTATACATGAGTGTTGGTTATAGTGACTTTTTCATAAGTTTTGGCCCCCTCTCCTTAAGGTGGAGTGCCCCCTTAAATTTCTTTAAGAACCAATAGAGTAGTATAAGACCAGGGAAATTAGACAATAAATCCTAAATACTTTTCTACAGCACCGATCGAAATGCGGTTTTCGGCATTGTGTTCGGAGAAGTCTCAGGAAAAAATTCTACATATTTTTTGTCGGCAGAAAAAAGTGAATTTTGAGCATGCATAAAGTGCATCTAGAAGTGCATCATTTCCCATAATTTATAAAAATTGTTTGAATTTATGAAAACTGAAGCAAAAAAGTAACAAAGTGAAGCATTCTCATTGCAGTAGAACCAATCAGAGGGACTTCAAATGTTTTACCTAAGTGCCTCCCCTACCACCATAGGGGGTCCCTGGGTGATCGGATACATTTTTGAAGGGCAGATTTGGAATTACCTATCCAAATAACCCCCAAGTGTACATTTTCGAGTTATTTACTGAGCCCTTTGATTTCTTGCCGAAGTGCCCCTCCCTGCCCCCATGTGGGGGGGGGGATCCCATTGTGGTCGGACATATTTTTGAATGGCAGATTCGGAATCTGCGACCCCCAAACACCTGAATACAAATTTTGATAAGTTTTCATGAACTCAATTTTTTTAAATAAATTATGGGAAATGATGCACTTCTAGATGCACTTTATGCATGCCCAAAATGCACTTTTTGTCTGCCGACAAGGTATAATAAGTTGATTTTTGTCCTGAGACTTCTCCGAAACAATGCTGAAAACCGCATCTCCATCGGTGATGTAGAAAAATATTTAGTTATTCTGGATGCTTTTGGTCTAATTTACCTGATCTGTATAATATCAGGTTATGTTTATAGCACTCTATTTTAGAAAAAATCCTTTCAAGTATTAAACCTGGCAATTCTTCTTAAGTGTCGGTATCTGGGATATCGCACACCCCCCCCCCCCCTTAGATCCAAGTGCCTCTGTCCTGAACTGTAGTAATTGAAAATATCAAAATATGCACTAATTTGTTTGTTTCCACCAGTCACCGTGAGGAAAGTGAGTAGGTACGGAACCCTTAGTATTTTTATAATTGTACTTCGGACATTAGTTATCATATTTTGTACACAAAATGTGATAAATGATGTTTTCAGAGTAGCACTACAATGTAACTCTTTTTATGCAGTAAAACTTAAAGTTTAGAAATAACACTGTAAATATATACCTAAATACTTAGGCCACGTATAAACTAGTGTTACTAGCAGATGTTCAACTGGAATAACTGCTTGCCACATTGAACGACAACTCCACAGTAACCTCTGTGTAGGAAGTGTCCCGAGAGGAGTTCCCCCACACTTTTTTTGTTGTGTTTGGCTTCAGCAGTACAACGTCAATAACAATAAAATTATAGACATCCGTTACTTCACTATATGCCCTACTTTTGTTTCCTTTATCGGTGTAGATGACATTCAAACGTTTACCAAAGTGCAGAAATTGCCATAAGAAAGAGGTGGACACAATTCTATTAGTGAACAGAACGTGTAAAAATTAGTTTTTTTTTTAATAAAAAATATATAGATTTAGATATAGGGTATTTGTTAATCTTGTGTAAATTTTAAAGAAAAACATTTACTACATTAAGTAGTTAAGAAATATCAGAAGTCTAAGCTTAAATATTCAATTTACTAGAGCCTATTAAAAATCTAAACTTCAAGTTCAATACTAAAAAAAACATTTCAAACTTCGTACAAAATCCGAAAACGTAATACAAACTGGCGCTTTTCGTCTGAAATTTTAAAGGTGGGCGCTTTATTTGACAATTTGAAAACCAACAAGTTATTCAAATTAGACAATCCTTTAAAATGAAAGGTCAAACATTATTCTATCTTTGTTAGTAGCCAAGAAATCCTGTTTTTCCAATAATATTTATTTTATATAAAGATTCTATAAATTTTACTTTCTCACTACACTATAGTATAGATTTTTGTGGATGCTTTTAGATTTTTGTGGAAATATCCGTTTTAGGACCCCCTGAGTCCATAAAAGTGGTTTTACTTTTTTACAAAATGTCTGTCTGTATGTCTATATGTATGTCTGTATGTCTGTATGTATACAAAGCTAGAGAGAAAACTATTCGATCGATTTCAACCAAATTTGCACCAGACATGTCCAGTAGGCCTGTATAGATGCGCGAAAAAGGGTTTTGAAAATTTGTGAAATACAACCCCCTTTTTGGCCAAAAAAACCCCCAAAATATCAGTTATTATTTTTTTATAAAAAAACGGCTCTAACGATTTTGATAAAATTTGGCTTATTTGTAGCCTTTAATGTGCCCTACCATATGCAAAAAACCGCATCTTTCTAAAAATTCTAGTTTAGCTAATAATAATAATAATAATTGATTTTTGGGGTTTTTTTGGCCATAAAGGGGGTTGTTTTTCAAAACCTTTTTACGTGCATCTATAAAGACCTAATTGACGTGTTTGGTGCAAATTTGTTCTAAATCGATCGAATAATTTTCTCTCTAGATAATAATAATAATATTTATTAGTTAATCTCCAACTTTAATAAAAAATCACCTCTCCTACCCCACCCTACAAGTCACAGTGAATCTGTTTAATAATTTAAATATGTTTGTGAGAAAGTATGTGCCAGTTCCTGGTACCGTTTATTTAACATGTAATCCTGTACAATGCACAATAATTCGACCACGCAGCTGAACCGTTGACATGAGTTGAGCGAATTTCTAAAATTAATGTTTTAGGGTTTCAACCAAATATTTAGGAAATTAATCTATTCACGAATGGCTGCCTTTGAGTAGGAAATATTATATTAGTAGAATTTGTTTGCACTTAAGCCTCCAGCTTCGAATCACGCGCTCCTTCGTTCCACTCGCTTTGCGACCTCGGGTTATGGACTTTTTCGCTTCGCTCGCAGCGAACCAACTCGGCCTCGGATCTGAAGATGCCCCCACGGTAAAATCCCCCACGTGGATATGAACCGGGTACATTTGTGTATTTTACGTTTTGATCGATTTTTGGGAAACCAAGCTAGCTATCAGGTCATGCAAAAAATTTGTGGAATAATATCATACATTTATTTCTTTAGATAAAATACCAAAAACGTTCTATTCTAGTACAAAAAAATCTAAAAACAAATCTTCCAGTTATTTTTTTTTTTTTTTTTTTTTGCTAACGAACTCATCCGAGTTACATAGACAAACTAACGTGTGTACCAAATTTGGAAAAAATCGGACTTAAAATGCGGCCGTTAGAGTGCGAACACATTTATACATATAACATTTTTTAATGACACCCCAAAACGTGTTCTGGGGACCATGGACGGTGCTCATTTACTACTCCCGACCTAAGTCTCACCATAAGGGTAACTTCAATTGCTCATCCTTCAAACGTAAATTCACTAATAGTGGACGCAGTTTTACTGTTATCCTTTGTACAATAGTTTTGTTTTTCAGTTATACCACTTGATAGGAAATTAAACAGGCTTACAAAAATATAGTAGACATTTTTCATTCAAATTAACCATTTTTACTTTCTCCCCCTATACCATAGTATATGGAGAAAGTATTGTATTCGTCAAAATTTTCGAGTTTGAGTTTTTGGTGGAAATATCCGTTTTGGGTCCCCCTGAACCTAAAAAAGTGGTTTTCGGAGTGATGTCTGTGTGTGTGTCTGTATGTGTGTCTGTGTGTCTGTGTGGATGTTATCAGACCTAGAGCCTAAACCAGTCGTTCGATTTTGATGAAATTTGGTATGGAGGTACTAATCCACGGTATCTCCAGGCGTTTTTTTCATTTTTGTGAATTTTTTATTTTTAAGGGTAATTTTTCCATAAAAACCCATAAAATAACGGAAAAATTGACTTTTCTCAAAAACGGCTCTAACGATTTTGATTAAAATTTTATAGTTTATTAGGGACCTAAAGTAGGCCTACTATAAACTGTAAAATTTTAATCAAAATCGTTCGAGCCGTTTTTGAGAAAAGTTGATTTTTCCATTATTTTATGGATTTTTATGGGAAAATGACTGTTAAAAATAAAAAAATCACAATAAATTGGTAATAGTATTTTTTTATTAAGTTTCTATAATGAGGGAGAAAGTATGTGTCAGTTTCCTGATACCGTTTATTTAAATTTATTTTAAATGTCAGCCATTTCGAAATACGTTATTTGATTGAGCTGATTATTACCGAATTTCCACAGGAAAGAGAGCTAGTGCAGTCACTTTTATGAGAGACCTAAGGTCGGTAGTAATCAATGAGCACCAATCATGATCCCCAGAATACTTTATGGGGTGTCATTAAAAATTATATATATACATGTATATATGTGTTAGCACTGCAACGACTGCATTTGGTCCAAATTTGGTTCACATGTTGGTCGTTTGAAGAGTTTGTTAGTCAAAAAAACCAACAACCAGAACCACGTTTTTCGACCGGAAGTAACAATTTTTGAACCAGAACGAAACACTTTTATGAATTTATTTAAAATATAAATATAAGAGATTATTCTGCACATTTTGTTCTTTTTACACAACCTTATATCCCGTCTGATTCCCCAACATCGGTCAAAACATAAAATACAATAAAAAGTAAGTTTTGCATCTAAAGCGATTCCGAGGTCACAAACTCACAAGCGAGTGTTTCATCTGCTAGTGGAACGAAGCAGCGCGCCAGCTGGGGCACATGCAGGTCCATCTCATAGTAATTATTACTAAGGTACATACTGCACTATCAAACAAAGATTTTCAATCAAAGAAATTTGACGATTCTTTGACGAAATGATTCGTTCATCAAACTTTGATGAATGATTGACATGTTGTAAACTTTGACAAATATTTTTAAAAAAGGTGAAAGTAATAAAATATGAATATAGTAAACAATTTTTAGGCAACCTCCTAACCTCAAAATATAATTTTTTTCAGTTTTAATACTAGTAGTTCTGTGAACAGTAGACCTCGCTCGTTGAAATAACAAATGTGGTTTTGAGCTTAGGTTAAAAATAGTGTGCCAGTAAGGAAGTAAGCACAAGGTTTAGCCAGTGAAACATTATTTACAATTCCCGCGATTCCGGGATTTCTAGTTCTCCTTTTATTTCTTTTCTTGAGCTTTAACTGCTAAAGATTTTCTTTTAGGGGCATTGTTCTTTATTTAGGGTAATAATGCGTAAGATAGCTAAAAATATCGCGTTATAGAGGGACAACACACAATTAAATATTTACATACTTAAATAACTCAAACTTAACAATGTATCATAAGTTAACTTAAGTTCCATATCATATTCCAATATTAGAAATAATGAAAACAAACGATGTTAAAACGTCGTGATAGTGATCTCAACCCATCACGGTCATTTTTTGTATGTCCTTTATCGCCGCGAGGTTTCATTTGTTTCATCTCATTTTGTAATTCAAGTAAAGCTAAGTCAAATACTTTTATGAAATTTACAATGATAATTGACACGTATACAGTTCAATACTTTGATTTGTCCTCTACACTTTCTTATAATAATATGTCATTTTTGGGCAAATGATATATTCCTGAATTAGGCTACTATTCAAAACAGGCCTAGTTTTGTTAGCAGTCTTGTAGTAGGAACATAAAAATTGGTGTTTTCAAAATAATACATTTGAAATTGATAAATATTTTTATACAATTCTATTTAGAACTAAATTACGAAACTTTTTTACATTTATGAAAAAATTACAATAATTTTTACTACTTTTTATGTAGGCCTAAATTTAAACATTTTCCTTTCGTTACTGAACGTGATTGTTTCTTGAGCTAATAACTTTCTTAATTTTACTTCAATAATTTTTTTTACTGGCATGTATGAATTCTTTAAACATTTAGCTACAAAAAAACTATGGAACACGTTTTTGAATTGGTTTAGAATAAACGTATAAAAACATGGTTGACATACAAAAACTTGGACTATTTTTAACAAATTCGAAGTTTACGGCCTTTTGTGAGCTTACCGTTAGAGATACGGAAAAAAAATCAAGAATACAATTTTGTTTAAAATTTAATTTGCTACTAGCAAAATGTCATTAGTTTTTATATTCGACTTATGGTTAAGCCACAAACTGGCTTTGGAAAAAAGCTTACACTGAGAGAAACGGTCCGGCCGCCATTTTTATTTTATTTAAGGGGTTAAAAATGAAAAATGGAAAAAAACCTTATATATACATGGCTCGGCCTAGGAATAAGGAACATTTATGCAAAAAATCATCAAAATGGCCGTAATCGTGAGACAGACACACAGACGAAATGCCGAACGGTCGAGTTAAAACGGAGACCTCGGTTACGCTCGGTCAATTATTATATTTCTTATGTTGCTTTCCTCTTATATTGATAATACGATAGCAAAATTGACATGGAGTGTTGAAGCGGTGAAAACTTTAATTTTACATTATGAAAAAAGAAGAATTTTTTTATGACATTCACACAAATGCCTACAAAAACAGCGATGTAAGGCAAACCCCTTCAGAACAAATTACAAATGTTTTGCAGTCTGTAATATTGGGGTCGACAGTATATGTTTATGTTTTTTGGTAAAACATTAAAGAGACTTTGATTACCTATGTTTACTTTATTGTAAAAGTATAGGGTACAAGTTTTTTTAAAGATTAGTTTTTGAAATCTCAAAATCCGTTATAATATTAATCACGATCATTCAACTGTAATTCTTTAATACTAGTTAATAAATAATAATAATAAAAGAACAAACCGGAACATAACCCCAAAATATATCTAGTTCATGAACCAGATATATTGGAACAGAAAGAAATTGGACAGGTATAATATATTTTCTTCGGCAAATCTTTGTCAAAGATTTCATCACTGATCTTTAATAAAAGTTTGACCAAATATTTGACGAATAACTTTGATAGTGTAATATGCACCTGCGCAACAGCAGAACTCTGTGCAATTGATTAAAGCATAGGTAAGAACTGTTCATTATATTTGCCTGCTTTCTAGTAGAAACCGTCTGAATACCGTCACTATGCAAATTTCAAGTCTACGTGACGTCTCGACAATATCCAACCGGAAGTTGGTGAATCCTGAAGTTCCACCTAGTGAGAAGATTTTAAACTATTGCATTTCTTACTTCTCATAAATCATTGTTGATCTTCTAGAACCTTAAAGCCGCGTTTACACTTGTAGCTGGAGAGCTATATAGTTGAGCTATATAGCCAAGCTATATAGCCGACTGCTAAATAGCTTGTATATATAGCTCCACTATATTCTAATATAAACGTTTTTCTGGCAACTACAAATAGCTGAAAATGTCATTATTTTACTTAAAATTAACACTTAGCTTTAGCACTTTCTAAATTTACATTGATTTAGACTTTCCTTCTTTTTTTATATTTAACACACATTTTTTATTATTATTAATATTTATTAAGAACTATTTATTTACTATTATTAAATTGTGAATAATTCTTTGTTTTCGCGGAACAGATATTTAAGAGTCTTTAAACTTTTGAATACACAAATCCGCGTAATATTCAACCAATTAAAGGTTGAGATTACATTGAATGCTGCTCGTCGTATAGGGTACCGGTTTAAATACGTGAAATTGTCCGACTTACTTTGTTGGATTACATGATTTGTCTACGTTATTATAAATACTAAATAATGTAGTCGCTAAAAATATTGATTCATCTGGAACCTTATGTATTCTTGTTTGTTTAAATAAGTTTTCTTCTTTAATCTATATCCACACTATTATATAAAAATCTAATGGTGTCTGTGTGTGTGTGTTACTCAATCACGTAAAAACTACAGGATGGATTTGAATATAATTTGGCACACATATAGATCATGACCTGGAATGAGACATAGACTAGAATTTATTTACACTTAAGGGTTGAAACAACCCCTAAAACAATAAATATGTATTATTATACTTCTATTAAGACTAGAGAGCTGGAAATTTGTACATTTATTTCTTACAAGATATATATAAAAAGTAAACCATATTTGTATTTTTTAGTGTACTACTAAGAAGTTAAAATGTAACAACCCCTAAAACAATACAAATTAATTATTACACTTCATATAATAATAATATGAAATACCTATATTTTATTTCTTTTTAATTTTAGGCTACTTTTTATCCTGACAATTTTTAATTCCTGCAAAAATATTTAAAAAACTTAAAAATTATGGATTTTGTGGACAAATGTTGGAAATATTAATATAAGCTGAAGTAGTTGAGAACTTGTGTGCCAATAACTGATGGCATAGCTCAGATGGTAGAGCGCTCGGCGCCTCCAGAATTGTTTCCCCATTATTGTATGAACTTGTCAACACAAATTGTTATTGATCTATGATTTTTTTACAAGATATTCTATTATAGTTTTAAATAATTAGTATATTCGCATAATCTCACACCTTGACTAATTCTTAATAAGCTTTCAAATCATAATAAATATTGTAATCACATTCAGCCAGTGCTTTATACACGAATAAATTAATTGCACAGCCATATTAAGTTTATTTCTATTTTAAAAAAATAATATTGACATTGTTATTTGTATTACACATTTCAATGCGTTATTATTTGCATTTTCTCCGCGTTTTTAAATGATTTTGTCGAAAAAAATAAAAGTAAGTTATAATTAATTGACAAATGAACTGAAATTATTAAATTAAATGTATTTAGCTTTATCATATCAAATGTAACCGTATTGTGTATAGCTCGTCAGTTTTAGCATGGACTTTACGATGCGCTGGCGGGAGGGAAGAATATAGGCAAGTGGGGACGCCGTCCGCTGGAGGGGAAGGGACACTATGCTTATACAAAGTTGTCGCGACAGCTTTGTGTTGTATTACTTGCAACATGTAAATACTGTATAGATATGGGACATTTTATATCTGTAAATAAATACAATGAGCGTTTATAGACTGTTGAGAATAGTGTGATTTTTCGTTTATTTACGTTTCATACACCAAAGAATCCGAAACAAGCCTTATCTCAATTTTTGTCTGTCTGATGTCGGTAACGCTCGCGGACCTGTTTCTTGTCCACGATTAACGTTAAAACAACTTATAACGATAGATATAATAACTATTTTAACAAAGAAACAAACTTGAGTAACAATAAAAACTACATTTTGATACTATTTCCAAGTTTTAAGTAAAATAAATAAACTTATTATTTAAAAAAGTGCATCAGTTTGCCTACGTTTATTTATGTAAAAGTATCGGTAGTAGTGTATTAAAATTGTGTCGTTTAATCCTACGCGATGATTTGATATCAGCTGTTCCAATTAATTTAGTGAATATTAAAATCAATAATTTAGTTAGTGCGTAAACGTAAACTAGGCCTATGTTGTCATTTTTACTTCAGGAATGTTACTGAGAAACGATAGGTTATTTTGAAAATAAATGTATTAAATGTATTATTAATATTATTAATCACAGTGTGATGAAAAGTATCGTTCATCACACGGGCCAAAAGTGATACGATGAAAGTCATTCACTGTCCTTCGAATTACGCCTAAATCAAAATGATGTAAGTCACTTTTTATATTTGTTCGGTGTCGAACTTTGTTTGGAGTACTAAAAGAAGTGCCTTTTAATTTTTTTTAACTACAACATATTTTCTCTTTTAATATTCTCTTTAATGAGCTCTTTGAAATACCAGTTGCCCATACAACTCGTTCCTGAACCTTTGTCAAATTAATCGGAGCATTTGTTTCCGCTTCTCTTTTCATGAAGTGGTAAACATTAGCAACGATCTCACGGGTTTGGCTGTGACTTTTTCATTAAACCTAATTATACAAATATAAACAAAACAAAAATAAACAACGCTAAAAAACAATAATAAACAGCGATGGTTAAATAGTAAATAGATTTGTGCACGGACAATAATGTTATTGAAAACCCTTACAAGGGCTTCTAGACCGAAGAGTTCCGTTCAAAGCTCGGTAGTAGACTGAGCTTCTCTGACCCCCCCCCCTCTACCACTCGAATTAACCCCGAGTCTACTGCGCATCTCGAGGTCACAGTCCATGCTACAAATTCCGTGCTATAATATATTTTATAAGAAAATATACTATCATGAAAATGATTTACAATGTAATATAATATGTACTGTATAACATAATATTTCATTGATTCTATAAAAATAAATAAAATGGAAGTGTCTGTATGAAATTTTAGAATAAATACTTTTTTCTAAGCTCATATGGTTATTCACACTTTATCAAAACCTAAACATGTATTTTTTGTCTGCCTGTCTGTTCGTTTGTCCGAACTAATCTCCACAATGGCTGAACACATTTTGACGAAACTTTCGTTTGCATGTAGATGACTTTTCAGAAACTAATCTAGGCAACTTTTTATCCCGGAAATATTTAGGTTTCCTACTTGAAAATTGATTTTTTTTTTTAATTAAGGGTTTCGAAAACGGACGTGACACGCGACCATTATAAATAAAACAACTGATTTGGATCAAAAGCTTAACACTTTGACAAGATCGTCTGTGTTTTATTTTACTGTGTACATTATTTTAACCGTTAAATATACAGGGTGTCGAGCTTCGCCTTTCCGAAACTTCACGGGCGTATTTGTCTGCTAAAAACAAGCAAATAATGCAATACAACATGTGTCCTATCCCTATTCGTTTGCTGTCTGTCAGTCTGTATGTGATTTTTACAAAATAATTAATATTTTTGGAAGTAGCAAAGATATTGAGCTTAAACTTTGTATACATATTTGTTGCATAATATTTTATCACTGTACGAAAAATTATAACATTATTTTAAATATTTTTAAAGTGGCGGCTGTTTATAATTTTTAATGTCACATATCTCAAAAACCGCTAACTTTACAAAAATATTACAGAGACAAAAAAGTTTATTTTTAAAGATAGCCGAGATATTGGCTGAAAACGAAAAATGTATGATATAAAAGTGGTGTAGATCTAACACAAACAAAGATTAAGGCAATACATTTTCCTTTTTTAAACAATATCTTCGTTATCCTTTGAGCTACAGGCAAAATACTGAGCCGATTGAAAAAATAGTTTTAATAATAAAAACCTACACTATCCCTGAGTAACATATAGGCTATAATTCATTTCGATAAAAACATTTTTTATTTCAAAATTTATAAATTTAGGCAAAAATTTAGGTTAGGCTAGACTAATAAATCAACATATGTATGTATTTACATTTATTACCATAGCAAACAATTGAATAAAATAACAGATAAAACATATGTGTGCTTTAATATTTCCATTAACACTTAATTTCAAACTTTGTATTTATAAATTTTAGGTTAGGTTTTATTAAAGTGTAGACCTGAACCTTGCTATTTCGTTTAACCTTTATTATAACTGCTGTTACAAAATATACGAAATAATTTTATTTGAAAATTTAACAATATTTACCATCTTAGCTTTGGGGTTATTATTAATCCTGCTCTTTTATTGTAAAGAAAACATAACATGATTATGTGTATAGAAGGTTCCAACGGGGTTGGCGTGCGGAGCACGCAGGGGTTTCCCCTAGTAGTATATGGGATGTAATATAATAACGATAAATATATAAGTATATACGAATGTTACAAGATCAATAGTTCACCTAAGTCACTAACAATTTTATTGCACTGCAAATGACATAACTGTGTACCTTGTGTAGGGACACTCCTTACCTATTGCATTGTTTTTAGTTTTACAAGTATTTACATAGCTATTAAAAATTCACAATCACAAATTTTCAGAACAATCTGTATGGGGTTATAAATCTATATGAGGCTGGGAGAAATTATTTTGTACTTTTTAGTACGTTTTAAAAACGTGATAAATTAGAAAATATGTATTTATTTAAATAATTACTTTTAGCGTTTTAGTCTTGTTTGTGTAAAATATTTCAATCAATTTTAAACTTCTTGTTAAGACTATTTCAGTTTTTTTTCGCCTGATTATATCTGAAATAGAAAACGTGTAATACCTACCTGCCACTAATATATCATCTGTTTAGTTGTTTTTTTTTTCAGGAAAATAAAATAAATTTAATCAAATCCACTTTTGAGTTATGTTTAAAGTTTTAAGTCTCTAACTCATCGGGAAGTTAGTTTAAAATCGATTGCAAAATTTGTAAAGAACTGACAGACAAGAAAGCGAGTTAATAAAAAACGTGATAAAAATACTCTTTAGTAAGGATTTCAAACTGTGTATGACGTCACCTTCGTAGAACCAGTGATTGCAACGCTGTAAAATACGATCATCCGCTTCAGAACTCAAAGCCGACTCAAGACAAACTTTGCTAACTTCAAAAGCTTTGCGTAATTTCGGGCAAATTGCCTCCTCCCCCGTTCCCCCCGCCCTTTACAGTTCCACACACATTAATCCAGTGATTGCTTTTAACTTTAACCCTCAGTGGTAGGTCCGTCTGTAGAGCTTGTATTTATAGCT
>JAGFPH010017184.1:0-18074 GCA_018207615.1 Philaenus spumarius
CGTTACTATTTTCTATTTATTGAACTGTTTATAATTTCGACTGCCGCCTTACTATTCCCTTATAACGCACCACTCATTGAAACAAAGTTTCTGTACAACCCTCACCCCTCACACACGCTCACATGTTGACATGTTCCCTAAGTCTGCCTTTACATTACCCACTTTTACAGTCTGCTTTTATGTTTTATTATTTGTTTATTAAAGAAAAAATGATTCTACTGTAATTATTTTGCGTCATTAAGAAATGTATATATAAAAATTATAAATGGTTAATATTATTTATATATTGCGTCATTATTCATTTAGACCAAATCTCTGTTCCTTTAGTCACTATAGGAAACAGCTGACTCATTTCTTACTTTATTATTTTCTCTGCGACATGGACGTTAGTGTCACAACTTTACCAGGAAGGGAAAGGACTAAAATCAACAAAACATAATAGTTGGCATTAAGATTTACTCCTCCATTACTGAACTGGTCCAATTTACACAACAAGAATAAATGACCTGGCAAACCATATATTTAAAGACATAACCCAATCATTCATACATTCATCCAAAAATCTTAATTCTAACATACAAAAAAATTATATCTTATTCATAATATTCATGAATGCAGACCTTTTTTACATTACTTATTTAATAAACGGTACCAGGAACTGGCACATACTTTCTCACAAATACATTTAAATTACTAAACAGATTCACTGTGACTTGTAGGGTGGGGTAGGAGAGTTTTTTTTATTAAAGTTGGAGATTAACTAATAAATATTATTATTATTATCTAGAGAGAAAACTATTCGATCGATTTCGAAAAAATTTGTACAAAACACGTCAATTAGGTCTTCATAGATGCACGTAAAATGGTTTTGAAATTTTTTTTAAAACAACCCGCTTTATGGCCAAAAAACCCCCAAAAACAGTTATTATTATTATTATTAGCTAAACGAGAATTTTTAAAAAGAGGCGGGTTTCTGTATATGGTGGGGCACATTAAAGGCTACAATAAGAAAAATTTTATCAAAATAGTTAGAGCCGTTTTTTAATACAAAAATAATAACTGATTTTTGGGGGGTTTTTGGCCAAAAAGGGGGTTGTTTTTCAAAATTGTTCAAAACCCTTTTTCGTGCATCTATACAGGCGTACTGGACATGTCTGGTGCAAATTTGGTTGAAATCGATCGAATAGTTTTCTCTCTAGCTTTGTCTAGGCCTACATACAGACATACATACATACATACAGACATACAGACAGACATTTTGTAAAAACCACTTTTTTGGACTCAGGGGGTCCCAAAACGGATATTTCCATAAAAATCTCAACATCGTTTTTTTTTGCGATCACTATACTTTCTCTATACTATAGTATAGTGAGAAAGTAAAATTATTTACTTACGTACATTTTTTGTCAAATTTATGAATTTATAGTGCACTTTTAAAACTTACGAAACAAAGAATAAATTTACTTTAACACAATGTTTTTCATTTGTTATGCAAAATTTTTATTGAAACGGTTTTATAGTTAGTTAATTGTTTAGCTTCATTTTTACACTGAATTTACTTTATGGATGCGCAGATATAATTCACTCCGAAAACACTGTTCATCTTTCTACAAGTCACCCTCGCTGATCGGCCATTTCTATACTTTCTTAAGGCATGCTCGCCTTCGAAATTTATTAAGTCGATAACTTCGACTAATGATGTCCGATTTTTACCATTTTACACTTTAACGTGAATTCACTGTCTCTACTATCATTTAACACTATTTAAGTCGTATTTCCTACAGAAATACCGAAAACTCCATACTTATGGAAGCATTGCACTCAGCACACCACAAATAGGTCTGTACGGCAGGACAACTCTGAAGCAAATTGAGGCCGATGTTTGGTCCAAATTTGCGATGATTTGCGCAGTGATGTCATCTCACGTGATTGATCTCTACCAATCATAGATGTCTTCTTTTTCATCGTGAATTTGTTTCGAGGCTAAATGTCTGTTTTATTCTAACCTGCACCCCGATGTTGAGGCTATTTTCTGATGACGTAATCTTTACATTTAAAACCAATCTAAATTCTTTATTTCTTATAATTTTATGATTTTTCTTTTTTAAACAATTTCTCATGAATTAATTATGATAAAATAACCTTGTCTGAATTCCCCTTTGGATTTCTATGTTAATTATTTTTATAAATGTGATTTTTAATTTAGCCCAATTCATCTAAAATTTACAATACTCCTCCCTTTACGTTATACCCTTTTCATGTTATATTAATTCCCTGAAACTCACATATATTACAAATTTATGAGACCTAACCATGATGTGAACGACACCTCCTCAGGCAATGCTACCAAAATCACAGTGCACAAACTTTTTCAACGAGCAAAATGACTCGGACAACAGCATGATTCGCTTAAGGCTGTAATTAAAAGAATTACATGTAACTAATTGTAATTTTTCTGAAAGATTATTAATAAGTATTGCTCCCATTCGTGACAGCAGTTTACTTTAAATACCAATTCTGTGCTGGTTTGCTTAAGCAATTTATCAAGCACGGTAAATGATCAGCAATAACAACATATATTCCAAAAGTCAAAACTTATAAAATGTTTCACTATACATTTTTTGAATGGTAGGTAAATGTTGAGTATTGTTTAAAACTGCTTTATTTAAAGACTAGTACAGTAGACCCAGCAATGCTTTGCTATTGCTTCATTTAATTTAAAGGGTAGTTATTCCATTTCATTACATTGACTTAAGTAACCGAATTGTAAAATGGTTTTTATGCCACTTAAGAATATATACTACACAAATTTAGATTTATAGTTTGTAAACCTTTACAGATAATACAATAAACCTTTTGTTTGCTTTTACCTAATCTAATAAAACTGATAGTTGTGAAGAACTGAAAAAAAAACAGATTCTAAATTAGCCGAATTGGTTGCCAATAAACGTGTTTTGGTTCATGTAGGCCTAACCTAAAATTATGTTCAGTTTTTAATCCAAAATAGTTGTTTTATATATAATGTGTAACAACCAATGTTTGTCAAGAATTCAGCAGTCAGAATCCAATGAATACCTGAAATTGATAAGTGCTATAAGCAGAAACTTACCCAAAAGAGGGCGAAATAGTCGTCTTTCGTCACTAATGACGTTACAACTTTAGAATGTATGGACTTTTTCTAATGTGGATTTCTATTAAACCTCCCGAAGAAATGCTGCGCCTAATGGCTCAAACCCCAGCTTTCAGCCGTCACAAACAAACAGGCACAAGTTTACTATATATGTACAGATGATTGTTCTTTTTAAACTTCGACATTTAAACTTTTACGTTTCAATAGCTTTATTAGGTTGGTAGTCCTTTGAATAGCCTAAACTTGATTGGGTTCGGGTCAATTTCTATACTAACTTGGCAATTAGTTTTTACTTGGACACAAAGTGTTTGTACTGTTGTATATTTGTAAACACAAATTCTTAAATGAGTAGCTTAATCAAACTTAAACTTTGAACACAGAAACCTACCAGTCACAATTTATCTCTTCTTTAAATTCTACGTTCTTGTTCAACTCTGCATCATGTATAACTTCTGGTTTTATTTCGTTTTCTTCTTTGATCCCATCTACTACAAAACAACTTTGGCTACGTAGAGAATTTTCTGTTTGTTCTGAATCATTTAACACACTTTCTTCTTTAATCATTTCAAGAGAATAGCTCTGGTCATCGATCAGTTCGAAGCATACTTCATTTTCTTCTTTTATTTCTTGTTTGATTGGCAAACCTTCTGGACACGTTTCCATGATTGCAAACTGTAATCAAATTAATTATTTAAACCACTATGTTAAGAGAAAACAAAATTAAACTAGGTTAACCATTAGAGAATTTATATCATAGGGTAGGCTACTATAAGAAATATTGGATTTTCAGTAACTTGTCTTTATTTAGGTTTTCCTTTATTTAGTGTACAGTAGTCTCGCTAATCCGGACTTGACGGGACCGGACCCTGTCCGGATTAGTGAAAGTCCGGATTAGACGGAAAAAGCCTAAAAAATGAATGAAATGTATACAGTTTGTGTTTTTAGTGAGAAAACGTATTAAAATTGGTGTTTTGGTAATACAGTATACATCAGCGACCACAGAATTAAATAGACTGGTCAAGTCTACATATCTCTCGCAATGCAACTTTTTGATGTCACGAACTAAAAAGTTTGAACTTTATTCGATTTTTAAAGTGCCAAACCATTTTTATTTTCAAATTGTGAACACACCACTAGCGTCCCACACTATTAAACTGTAAGTTTGTCAAATTTAAAAGACTTTCGAGCATTTTCAGCTATTGAAACCACAGTGTAAATGAATAGGGCGCACTGAAAATTTCACTCCGACGTCTAGCGAGAAACAAATCAAAAAGGGACTGTTGATTCGACAGATAGTTAGATAGACAGTCTGCAGTCAAGTATATTGTGGCGAGCTGGTGAAGTGAGTCACTTCCTTGAAATACAGTGGGACAAAAGATAATTGGCCGACCTATTCTCGGCTGAGCTTTCTCTCTTCACGCTAAAAATAGCCAAGGACAAATGAACCCTTAACTATTTTCGCTCTCGGCAAACTTCAATTGTGTAACCAGAAAAATACTGCAATTTCTATTTTTTTTTTATGGCCGTCCGGATTATCGGAGACCGGATTAGCGAGACTGTACTGTATTTGTATTACGGTACTTAATGAAATTACAATATTTTCCATTAGCTTAAACAAAAATATCCTACGTGCTAGGATTTTAAATTATGTACTAGGTTTTTTATATAGGTAAGATGCCTAATTAAATTTTCATGGTCACACACACAAAATTGGTAATTACTTATAGGCCCTAATATCTTGTCAACTCTACAGTAGGATCCCTCGTTCTTGGCTCTTGGGAATTACATGAAACCTAGCATTCATCCCCACCATAAATTACGTGTTTCTGTTACGCCCTTACTCAGCACTCAGTACAGTCATGACTAGCATTTTTTACACTGAACTTTAGTAACGTTTGGTTACAAACTGAATCGGATAAGAACAAACTTCTGGACGGTACTGTACAATCCCATCTTTTGGTCATAAAAATAATAAGCTTTGCGCAGAACTGTAGCCTCCAGCTAGGTTTTACTACACTGTTCTAATAGCCTCACAGCCAGGCTTGTGCGTAAATCTCAAGTGCCAAGAATGGTTGATCCACATGTAACTTTTATCAAACATACTAAACATTCAATTTACATATTCTGCGTTTATTCAATACCAGACACCATGGCTATATTTCCTAGCATTTAAGTGGAATATGTTGTAAATAATAAAGTAGGCCTATAGAAATAAAGCATGAAACTTAACAGAAATGTTTTTATAAATATGCCTTTAGACTTAGCTCAGTCTTAAATAAATACTTGGGTTCAAGACATAAATACAGTTATTAATTTAACTTTGGGGTAGGCACTCGGCTGGCATGATCGTATTATTTCTATAGTTACGCATGTCTGATTCTAATAATTGAAGTTAACGTATTTAAAAACAAATTAATAGCATCGGTTTTTGTTGCAAAATTTAAATTGGTTATTTCTAGGCCTTATACATGCAAACTTCGCCCCTGGCACTTCCTTTCAGTTGTGAAACGTAAGGTTTTTTAGAATGCGTGAAAGAAGTACGGTTTGTTCACAGAAAGTGATTATCAAAGTGAAATATGTTAGAAAACATCCTAAAAAACATATGTTGACATCTTTTTACTGAAATAATTATTTACAAGGCTGTGGCAGCCACTGGCTTCACTTGCGCCATGGCCCCACTTCACCCTAGTTAATTGTAGTAGGCTCTGTGCATAATTAGGCCTACCATATTGAAAATCACTAAAGACATAGACCCTGTTATAAAATATTATAATATAGTTGTTAGGCCAAAGTTGGTTCTTCCGAAGTTCGAAGTAAGCTAAACAAAAATAAACATTTTGAAGGATTAGGCCTAGGCCTATTAACCTAGAAACATATAATATAGCCTACATAAGTTATATGAAACAGTTTGAAAATTCCTAAGCCTATGTATGCTCTAAAAGTAGGCACATTAAATTATTTAATATTTTGTTATAACTATAAAAAAAGTATTTACACTATTATAGGTAGGACTATAAGTTTCGCAATTGTACATGGCGTAAGTTTATTATTCGACCCTAGCCTAATATTTTTGCAGACAACTACGTTGTTTTACATTCTACTGTTTAATGTTGAATACAGGTAAACATACTGTGACTAAATACTATAGGTTAGAACCTTTTAGGTTTCTTCTTTTTATTATTCTTGCATTTCTGTTGCCATAGGTTAGCCGAATGTCGAATAGTAAACTTGCACCATTGTACACATTTACCAAGTTAAGAATCTCCTCAACATAATAAGGTTTGTTGTTTTTAAACAGAATAAGTTATAGGCCTACACAGTATATTTTATTAAATTTTTGTATTTTTGAAGTGTAACTAATAATTAGTTATTATAAATCATTATTAATCTGACTGTAATTTTATCATGTGGCTTACTAGTCTCTCTTCTATACTAATATTATAAAGAGGTAAAGTTTGTTTGTTTGTTTGTTTGTTTGTTTGAATGTTTGTTTGTATGTATGGGGTAATCACTGGCGCTACTGAACCGATTGAAAAAATAGTATTACTAATAAAAAGCTACACTATCCCTGAGTAACATAGGCTATAATTCATTTCGGTAAAAACCTTTTCTTATTTTATTATTTGTAAATTTAGTCGGAAAAAATCTTAGGTTAGGCCTGGAATGATAAACCAACACATGTATTTACATTTATTACCATAGCAACCAATTGAATAAAATAACAGATAACATATAAATGTTTGCTTCAACATTTCCATTAACAGCTGATTTCAAAATTTAAAGCAATTATTTTTGTATTTCTTGCTTTTAGGTTAAGGTTTTAAAGTGTAGACCTGAGCTTTACTGGTTCTTTTAACTATTATTAACTGCTGTTATAAATTATAAGAAATAATTTGGTTTGAACATTTAACATTATTTACCATCTTAGTTTTGAGGTTATTATTAATACTACAACTTTATTATAAATAAAAGATAACGTATATTTTTAGAAGGTTCCATTGGGGGTTGGCGTGCGAAGCACGCAGGGGTCTCCCCTAGTATTTAATATAATTAACCATAAAATTGCATTGACTTCATTAATCTAACAGACCTAGAAGAGACGAAGCTTGTATCTCAGTAATCATACAATAATATTGATTAAAAATGTTACGTAGGCTATTAATTTCCTTATTTTTCATGTTTATAAAATAACTTACTGGTAAATAGTAATTCCAGTTGTTTCGTTTCGTGAAATTAACCTATAAACTGTCCTACTTAACCCTACAAGTATTTATTTGAACCACTTTTCTTATTATTACTGATTAGATTAATACTTTGCAATCGGCCCGTGTAACACAAGTAATGTCTAATTTAGACGGTGGTTATTCGAAACTTACGAGATGAAATAAAATAAATAAGAGGTTCCTTTTCCCACAAACTCTGCACTTTTCCTCCCTTTTGCAAAATTTTGCATGGAGGCATGGAGTAGGAGCACTTGCTAGTTGCCAGAGATGCTAGTTGCTAAGTGTCCGTAGATTATCTCTGGTCCGTAGTCTCAGTAGCTTTTCTATGGGTAAGCGCACAGTGAACGCTGGTCGCAGGTCGTTGGAAGCTGGTAGCAGAATGGCGCTGGTCGCAGGTGACTGGTTCAGGCTGGTGAGTGCGCATAGTGAAAACATGGTAACACGGTTGTAGCTACCTGACTTTTTTATAAGTGAAGATGAGTTCCAGTAGCAGCAGCGAGGATGATTTTCTTATGGAAAACCTATATACAAAGGTGTTATGTTTTAAGAACGACAGTATTAATTTTCAGAATAAATTTTAACACAAAGTCTGCATTGTGTTTCCTGTATGTAGGCCTATTTGTAAAATAGAAATACAGATGTATATTTACCATCTACTTTCATTATTGTTGCTATCTCATTCCACAATTTAGCAATAATATATCGATTTCCATGTGCCTTGATCCTCTTATCCCACAATGCACTTCTTTGGAACATTAGAGATACGGTATTAATAATTCAGTACCGGTATCGATAAAATTTTCCATCACTATTAAATAATTTAGAATATATTTGCATGTTTATGAATTTATAAAGAAGCAAAAAAGAAGCGTACGCAAAACTTGTAAATAAGGTGCTAATTAATTAAATATTACAAAACAACACTGCCACTAGTCAATCTCAATAGTAGCAATAACCTGCGCGCAGGAATACTAGAAACAAACCCGTCGGCTGATTGACGCTGGAAGCCAGCTTGCTGGTTCCATCACCAGCGTCTACTGTGAGAGGTCTGATTTAAAGACAACTTCGTATTTCTGCCGGCATATTCTCGCTTGTCAGCAACCTGCAACCAACGACATGCTACCAGCGTTCACTGTGCGCTTACCCTATGACTGGAAAATATATTGTTTTACGTGTATCTAAAAAGCTAGCCATACACGGTCCGATTTGTAGTCCGATTCAATGTCCGATGTCCAATGTAGGAGCGTGAATGGGCTTGATGGACGACGAGTTGGATAAAGCTAGCCAACACGGTCCGATTTGTAGTCCGATTCAATGTCCGATGTCCGATGTAGGAGCGTGAATGGGCTTGATGGCTTGATGGACGACGAGTTGGATAATCGTACAAATCGGAGTCCCAGATCAGACTACAAGATGATCCGACTTCCGACGGAGTCGGACTGTGAATGGGGTGGTCGTCCGATTGTCATTTTAAACTTTCTCCTTGTTGATGTTTGATCTTCCCTTTTCCCCTATACTTTGTACATTTTTACTTCTATAATAATGGATAATAAAGGGTTTTTGGAATTTATTGAAATGTACCGGGAGAATAGGTGTTTGTGATTATGCAAACTGACATGTTTTTGAGCATCTTCGCGTCACAATAGTTCAAAAATAATTTCTTAACCTATTGAAAAACATAGATGAATGTTTACTATAGGTACACTAAAAATAAACGGTATCAGTTAACTGACACAAACTTTCTCCCAACTTACTGTAGTCAAAATAATATTGTTTTTAATCATTTTATTTACTACTTTTAGAACAAAACAAAAAAATAATATTCTACCTACGTCAATCGTATAAAAAAGTTATTGTCCCAGGCGGGATTCGATCGCAGGACCTTTGAATTACTGGCCGTCCTCGCTACCGTTGTGCTACCCCGTGCGGCCGTCGCCGTGATGCTAGATTGACAACATAAACTTGTTTATTTTTTAACATTTCCCCATAATTATGAAACGCCGAAGTTTTGATAAAAGCGGGTGGTGTCATTTTGTTTGGCATCTTAAGCACTATAAATACTGAAAATTTGATCAAAATCGTTAGAGCCGTTTTTGAGAAATTTGCATTTTTGTCGTTTTTTATTGGTTTTTTGGGGTAAATTACCCTTAAAAATAAAAAATGAAAAAAACGCCTGGAGATATTAGGGTTTAGTACCTACATACCAAATTTCATGAAAATCGGACCAATAGTGTCCCCTCTGGTCGTGTATACATACTGACACACTGACAGACAGACACCACGTTAAAAACACTTGTTTGGGTTCAGGGAGCACCAAAACAAAAAATTCCACTAAAAATATTTTTGGGTTCAGGGAGCACCAACACAGATAATTGCACTAAACAATTTTTTGGGGTTCTGGGAGCACCAAAACAGATAATTCAACTGAAAATTCAAATTCGAACATTTTTACGAAAACAATACTTTCTCCATATACTACGTATAGGGTGGAGAAAGTAAAAATAGGCAGTTGTCTAATATATTAAAAATATAGGTGATTGTTTAGTATACTGAAAAATATAGGCGATTGAAAGTATACTGACAAAATATAGTAGATTGTTTAGTATAATGAAAAAAAAGGTGATTATTTAGTAAACTAAAAATATATTGGCGATTGACTACTACAATATATTGAAAAATGTAGGCGATTGTCTACTATACTGAAAATATATAGGGATTGTTTTCTATACTAAAAAAAATATAGGCGGTTATCTACTATATGGATGTAAACAAATAAGTGATTGTAAGTATATTGACAAAATATTGGGAATTGTTTAGTGGAACTATTTGCATATAGTAATTGCTGTACATTTTTATACAACTACCACTATGTAGGCCTACAAGGTAAGAAGACTAAATTGGAATGATTTCTTGTCGTGGAGTTGAAAATTTGAGAACTTTTTGAATAATGTAAATCAATGTGTATATTTTTTATTTATTACTAGGGATACCCCAGCATGCTCCGCACGCCAAACCTGTTGGAACTTTCTATTCACATAATTATGTTATATTGTCTTTATAATATATAGATGTAGGATTAATAATAACCTCAAAACTAAGATCGTAAATGTCAAAAATGAAATTATTTTATATTATAACATCAGTTATAAATAGGCCTAATAAAGGTTAAAAGAACCAGCAATGCTCAGGTCTACATTTGAATAAAAACCTAACCTAAAATTTAGAAAAAGTAAATAATGGCTTCAAAGTTTAAAATCAGCTGTTAATGGAATTATTATTAATGGAAACGTTAGTTGGATCGTAAGTTGGATGGTAAGTTGGATCGTGAGTGGTGAAACGCATCCAACTTGCAGTCCAAGTCGGTAGTCCTACAAATCGGACCGTGTATGGCTAGCATCGTACAAATCGGAGTCCCAGATCAGACTACAAGATGATCCGACTTCCAACTTCCGACGGAGTCGGACTGTGAATAGGGTGATCGTCCGATTGTCATTTTAAACTTTCTCCTTGTTGATGTTTGATCTTCCCTTTTCCCCTATACTTTGTACATTTTTACTTCTATAATAATGGATAATAAAGGGTTTTTGGAATTTATTGAATTGTACCGGGAGAATAGGTGTTTGTGATTATGCAAACTGACATGTTTTTGAGCATCTTCGCGTCATAATAGTTCAAAAATAATTTCTCAACCTATTGAAAAACATAGGTGAATGTTTATTTTACTATACACTAAAAAAAATAGGCAGTTGTCTACTATATTTAAAAAATATAGGTGATTGTTTAGTATACTGAAAAATGTAGGCGATTGAAAGTATACTGACAAAATATAGTAGATTGTTTAGTATAATGAAAAAATAAAGGTGATTATTTAGTAAACTGAAAAAATATTGGCGATTGTCTACTATATTGAAAAATGTAGGCGATTGTCTACTATACTGAAAATATATAGGGATTGTTTTCTATACTGAAAAAAATATAGGCGGTTATCTACTATATTTTAGAAATAAGTGATTGTAAGTATTCTGACAAAATATAGGGAATTGTTTAGTCGAATTATTTGCATATAGTAATAATTGCTGTACATTTTTATACAACTACCACTATGTAGGCCTACAAGGAAAGAAGACTGAATTGGAATGATTTCTTGTCGTGGAGTTGAAAATTTGAGAACTTTTTGAATGTAAATCAATGTGTATATTTTTTATTTATTACTAGGGATACACCAGCGTGCTCCGCACGCCAAACCTGTTGGAACTTTCTATACACATAATTATGTTATATTGTCTTTATAATATAGATGTAGGATTAACAATAACCTCAAAACTAAGATCGTAAATGCCAAAAATGAAATTATTTTATATTATAACATCAGTTATAAATAGGCCTAATAAAGGTTAAAAGAACCAGCAATGCTCAGGTCTACATTTGAATAAAAACCTAACCTAAAATTTAGAAAAAGTAAATAATGGCTTCAAAGTTTAAAATCAGCTGTTAATGGAATTATTATTAATGGAAACGTTAGTTGGATCCAAGGTCTCTAGAAAGGAAAGGTTACCTCATAGTCATGTAAACAAACTCAAACCCCTCGACCCGTTCCCTGTCCAGTGACGTCATCTATAGTATAAAAACACCGCGCTACCATGAAAGATGTATGTTTCGTCGTACAAATCACCTCATTTTTTTAAAAATAGATGTATTAAACTATTTTTGGGGTTGCAGTTTTTTTAAATGATACTTAAGTTACACATTTCAACATTTGTAATTGTAAGAATATATCTTAACCTTTTCAAAAACATTATGTTTATGTCATTAATTTGCAATTTACAATAATAACAAAAGTATTATCATACAAAAATTTTAATTTATATTTTTACTGACTAAAATTTAAAATAAAAAGCTATCTTGGTAATACATTTTAAATCATATAACTAAAAAGCAGTCATTAAAATTGTATTTAATATTTTTTACAGAATAAAAAAGAAAAAAAATGCAATCACGATAATACATTTTAATCTATATATATAAAAGTCAAAACCCACTGACTCACTCATCACGATTTCTCAAAAACTACCAAACAGATTTGAATAAAATTTGGTATGTAGCTTCCTCTAGGGCCATAGGTGCTCACTAAGAAACGGTTTGAAAAAAATCGAAATTTTAGGGGGATTTGGTGGGATCAAAGTTATTAAAAAATGACTTCTTCAAAACTATATTGAACGGATTGGAATGAAATTTGGTATGTAGCTTCTTTTAATGCCATAGGTGATCACCAAGAAAGGGTTTGAAAAAATTTGAAATTTTAGGGGGGTTTGGGGGGATCAAAGTTATTAAAAAACGACTTCTTCAAAACTACCGAATGGATTGGAATGAAATTTGGTATGTAGCTTCTTCTAGGGCCATAGGTGCTTCCTAAGAAAGGGTTGAAAAAATTCGAAATTTTAGGGGGGGTTTGGGGGGATCAAAGTTATTAAAAAATGACTTCTTCAAAACTACCGAACGGATTGGAATGAAATTTGGTATGTAGCTTCCTCTAGGGCCATAGGTGCTCACTAAGAAAGGGTTTGAAAAAATTCGAAATTTGAGGGGGGTTTGGGGGGATCAAAGTTATTAAAAGTTTAAGGTTGGAATGGCATCGGGTTTTAATCTCCGGCTTTTAGGAGCGTACCCTAAAAGTTCAGCTTTTAAATCTCGGATAAAATCGTCATCACCAAAATGCACTGAACATATGAAGGCAGAACTAGGATTCCATTTGTCGGCTCGTTTGCATTTCTGTATCCATTGCTTCTGATAAGTAGTATTCTTTGGAAAGCTAAATATAAGTATGACACAAAAATTAAACACTATAAAGGCTAAATTGAATACACCATTCTAAATACTTATACTTGTCTTTTTGTAAATAAATACTTATAACTAAGTGAATGAACCACAAGTATTTGTTTTACTTGTATTTTAAATAAGTATTCTTTTTACTTACTATTAACATTTATTTTAAACTACAAAAATAAACTTATCCTCGTAATTACTTCTTTTTGTGTTGGTAAAGAACGTAATTACTTGTACTTGTAAGTAATTTTGTAAGAACTTGTAAGAAATATTTTTTGAATTGCTAAAATAAAATAAAATGAAATAAAATTCTATTGAACAAATCCCGATTACTAGGAATTGGTTACACACCAATTTGTATACATGTTTTGTTTTGGTAGCATAATTATTTTGATTGTTTTTGTAAACATTATTAATTTGTGAATAACCTAAAATAATTTGTAAATAACAAGCAAAAGATAAATATATCAGAATTAATAAAATAGCATTCTAAAATGTATCTCTCTATGATAGCCTACATATAAATTGTATGGAGTTTATTTAATTGGGTGGCAGTATTTTTATTGAATATGTAGGCCTATATTTAACATTCCTTGCATCAACTGTAAATAAAATATATTAGTATATTTGTTTGTTTTTTTTTTAACACGCTTTATGTGGGAAGTTCATGGGGTTTAATAAGCATCAAGTCACCAGGTGGGCATACTGAACAAAAAGTTATTTTCTACAATTTTAATGCAAAAGATAGCCACAGAAACTACTTTTAAATCAAAATATTAAGACAAAAGAAAATTATAATAACATTTTATATGAGTAAGTGGTATTATATTATTTACTATTACAATAGAAACAAAAAATATCTAGGCCTACCTGTGAAATGATATATCAGTTCTTCCTTCTAGTTTTGCTTTTGCATAATAATATTTGCAAGTTGCAACCGCACAAATGGAACCACCTTTAGGTTTATTAATTGATTTTCTATCCATTGTAGGCCTAAATAATATATTTCTTCTACCTACACTTCTGAAACACTTTATATACACTAATTTAACGCGTATAAACGTAAACGACAGAGCTTTGATAGCTTTGATCACTGTCTAGGTACACTAACAACTACGTCACAGCCCCCACTCCACTTTTTTTGATATTTCCCGAATGAGGTAACCTTTCCTTTCTAGAGACCTTGAGTTGGATCGTAAGTTGGATGGTAAGTTGGATCGTGAGTGGTGAAACGCACCCAACTTGCAGTCCAACTCGGTCGTCCTACAAATCTCGTGTATGGCTACCTTAAGCTTTAATTCGTTTAGATAAAATAAAACCTGGACACAAAAACTCACAATAAATTGTGAGATTTTGTGTTCAGGTTTTATTTTATCTAAGTTACTTTCTCACGAGTCAAGCTCATTAGTTATTTATTTTAATTCTTTTGGTAAAACATTACCGTCAAAAGTTTTTTTAACTCGACTAGTCTCATAAATTTGACCATCTTATTTAGTGATGTTTCTAGTATATAAACATATATAAGTTTGTAACACTTCTTAGTTTTCTATAAAAGGTTTTTAATTTCTAAACTTATACTAGCTGGCCCAATCCGGCTTTGCACGGAGAGACAAATCAAAGTTAAATATATTAACAAAAAATATACCGATATCAATAAATATATGATACTATTTGTATTTCTTATAGGAATTTTTAATAACTTTGACCCTCTAAATTTTTTGAAAACCTTTCTTTGCGAGCACCTAGGGCCCTAGAGGCTACATACCAAATTTCATTCCAATCCGTTTGGTGGTTTTTGAGATTTCGTGATGAGTGGTATTTGGATTTTATATATATAGATATAGGGTATAAATAGCCTCAAGTTCTAACTTACAGTCTCTAGTCCCAGTATATATTTTCTAGTATGTAACCTTAAAATATATAAGTTTTTTTTTATTATATATTATTGTTAGTGTATAAAAAAGGTTTTTAATTTCTAAGGGCCTATTATATAGGCAGCACTGCTTAGAGTGCTTGCGCTTGCTTACTATCTTAGTAACCTTACTACCATTATTATGCTTTTTTGCTACCATTGTTACCATCCTAGATCCTACCATACTCATACAACATAGAACATACAAGTCTAGTCCCAAAAAAACTGGCAAACCTATTTATTTATTTTTTTTAAAAGTTTTGTTAATCTACTAATTGTAAAATCAAAATCCTATTTGTCTCTCTAACAAATATTGTGTGGTACCGGTAAGCAAACTAACTTTGATTATGTAGACTTGTGTAAATAACAAATCATATTTTACTTTAAAATTACAGAGTAATAGTTTTTGTTTCTTTATCATAAATAATAAATAATAGGGCGTAAGTTTACTATTCGACCCTAGCCTAATATTTTTGCAGACAAAGACATTGTTTTACATTCTACTGTTAAATGTTGAATACAGGTAAACATACTGTGACTAAATACTATAGGTTAGAACCTTTTAGGCTAACAACAGACGAGACACCGGTGTACGGGACACTTTCCGGTGTCCCAGCTTCTCTCAGGGAGAGACACCGTAGAGCCACAGAATCTGGTAGCGCGCTACTCAGTGTCTCATCTGTTGACACATATTTAATTGATAGTACATTTAGTGTCTCGTACACTAGTGTACCGTACACCGGTGTCTCGTCTGTTGTTAGCCTTAGGTTTTTCTGTTATTATTATTATTCTTGCATTTCTGTTAGCCTACCATAGGTTAGCCTAGAGTCCAATAGTAAACTTCCGCCAATAATAGCCTAATTGGGTGATTCTTCAAAAAATGCACAGAATGGTGTAACCGGCAAAAAAAATATTAATTGCTTTAAAATTCAATTATTTTTTAAATAAATAATGCAGAATATATCTTAGTTAAACTATCTGTTAACATTCAAATCTGACTGAATAAATATTTATATTTTTTTATGAGTCCACACTATCTGACATATCACTGGTGTGGACCCTATCAGGCTGTGTTGTAATTGATAAACCTTACTGTAACTTCGTATATTTTATTATTAAATGTATTTCATTAATGTGATAATACATTAAGTAAACCAACATATAATTATACTTATACGTTAAAATTTCTAAATTAACAGATAAATGTAATTTTAGTATTATTTAAGTGTATCCAGCTTTATAATCACTGGTGTGGACACATATGAAAGAAGGAAAAAAACAACAACTGAGGGAATTGTCAGCTGTTAGTTTGTATGAAAAGGGAGGGAAATGGTGTATTATTTGCAGTTTGCAGTTGAGCAATTGGAATTGAACTGTAATGACTTAAGTTTTGTTAAAAATGTTTTCAGTTGTGAGAAGTTGGAATCGTTAAGCATACACCGTCACTTGTGTTACCAAAATAACTTTTGAAATAAGTAAAATTATTTAATTTTTAACAAGTTATTTTAATAGCTTTATTAGCAAACACGATTAACCAGCAAACTCTTTATCCTAACCTAAAAACCTTTGGTCCTAGGCTCATATGAAGTTTAAATCATCACTTGTGTGGACATCACTGGTGTGACATAGGCTACCTATTCGGTATATATTATATTATATATACAAATATTTAAATAATTTTTTTAAGCTTGACTACTATTTTTACTGTTATCTAAAGAACATTTTTAGTTTATCAAGTAATTGTTTTAGACATAAACATCATTTTTATTTTTATTAATTTTTAGTTTTAAAACTGTGCATTTTTTGAAGAATCACCCAATTCGCAAACAGAAATAGAAAACGCAGGGCTCACATTTACTGTACGACCCAACACCAACAGAAATGCAAGAATAATTTTTTAAAAATTGGCGTGATGTTCTAACTTATAGTCTTTAGTCACAGTATGTTTACCTGTATTCAACATTTAACAGTAGAATCTAAAACAAGGTCGCCGTCTGCAAACATATCAGCCGAGGGTCGTATGTCCATTCATTGTAGGCCTAAATAGGCTACATTCAATAAACATAAAATGTTGGTGCATCCGTCTAGGCCTAACCTAAAATAATTGGGTGTTTGTTTAATTTATTTTACTTGTCTTAATGGCAACATAGGCTACATACAATTATTTTGGTTTAGTCCTAGACTTAAAATTACTATCTAGACTTAACCTAAAATTTCAGCGCATGATGATAATATCTGAACTACGCCGGACGGAACCGATCGTCTCTTAATTTAAATTGATGAACCAATACACTAGTTTCTTGAATGTATTAACATTCATTGCCATAGCAACCAATTTGGTAACACTTTTTTCGTTACTCTTATGTTGTATTTGTCCTTGCTATAGCAACCAATTAATAACACTTTTTTCCGTTATGCATTACATTTTTCATTTGTTAACTCCTACCGCAACCCGCATTAAGGAACTTCGTTCCAAAAATAGAGAAAAAATTGATTTTATTGTAGGCCTACAATTCTTTTACTGTAGAAAAAATTATACAGAAATTTGTTTATGACGTAAAAAGTTATTAGAAAAGATAGGAATATTTCAATCATATGTAGGCTAATTACAGCCAGGGAGCAAATATGATAGCCTACTTATGTCAACTACTCTAGCTGAAAAGTACAATCTGTTTATTCCAACAAATAAATATCTTCAAACTGTAGGATGAACCGCTGATGTGAGTTGGGCAAATTTCCCAAATTAAGTTTATAGGTCTATGTTTTAGGGTTTCAACCAACAATTTGGGAACAATTGGGGAGCTATAAGGTCACGTAAAAAAAGCAAAATGTGCAGAATAACATCCTACATTTATATTTTTAGAAAAAACTCTAAAAGAAATTCATTCTCGTAGGAAAATCTCTAAAAATTGTTACCTCCGGTCAAAAAATGTGCTTCTGGTTGTTGGATTTTTTTGGCTAACGAACTCGTCTGAGCAATGTAGAC
>JAGFPH010017185.1:0-12520 GCA_018207615.1 Philaenus spumarius
TTAACTGAAGTAAGTTTAGACAAAATTTTACATTTTGTATAGTTTGATAAAGTAATATTTTAAATTGTTTTATTTTACTGTAACTTATTATTACTCACTTAAATATAAAATTTACCTTCATATTACAACAATGGAGGTCATACATGTTAATGGAGTGCCTAATCCTCACATAGTAGTTTCTTCTAGGCCAGATGGCCAATGCTTATTCTACTCTTTCACTGATTCACTGGGGTTTGAGGTGAGGACCAGAGTTGTTAGTCATGTTTCAAACAATTGGCGCAGGTTCAAACCATATAATTTAAAAGTAACAAGAGATATTTATTCAACAAAAAAAGAATATATTGCGGATATGAGCAAACCTGCAACTTTTGGAACCGCCTGTGATATTCAAGCAGCATCCGAATTATTTTTTTTTAATTTCAGGTGTACATGAAAAGATGATTATTTGTTGTTGGAGAGTTTTGGTGAACTGATTCAGAGAGTAGGGAGGCTAAGGTTTACTGGGGAACTGACGAGAGGTCATTTGATGTTCTTATTCCTCTCACACCTTCTTTTCCTGGCGGATATTAATGGATATTAATGTGGAGGAAATACAGTCTGCTTCCAATCCCAGGTTTCAGACGATGGTCTCCAAATTTCTCAACTTCAAACCCTATCAGAACAGTGGACATCATCATCTTATACAGTCCGGTCTGATCATTGCTCGGTCGCATTCAGAACAAATACCAAAAAAACTAGGAAAAAAGACGAGAGCGTTTTTCTAATACAAATCGTGTAAAAAAGCACATAGGCAAGCGGTAAAAAAAACAACGAAAACAACTCTTTGGTACATCTTCAAGCTTAAAAAAAATACAATAAAACAATCCCTGCCTTGCATATCGAAGCTTCTAAAAGGTACAATGAAAAAATCCTGCCGTAAATCGCGAAGCTGTAAAAAGATATAGCAAAAAAAATCCAGGAGTAAATAAGTCTGCAGTTGAAAGGTACAATGCCAAAAGAAGGCAAGCAAAGATGATGCCGTGGTCTACAAAGTCTATGCTAAGTTTTCAGTATAACATCAATACTGAGTACAATAAAGATAAGACAGTTCAGTTAGGTTACATGATTGCATGAAAGTTGTGTAAAGGCGGGGACACACCTGTCATGCACTTCCGATCCGACTATGATCATACAGCCGGACGACTGTATGACAGGGAAACAGACAATGGCCTTGAATGTAGCAAGCCTTACCTGTCCGTCATGCGACCAGTCATACCCCCACCCGTCTCCGATTTCATTGTCCTATCATGTACCGACAGTGCAGACATTCGTATACTTGCTGCGGGACGCTTGTCGTTGGCTGTTCTTGTGTAGTTTTCTCTGTTTTCTGTGTTCTCTGACATCGTTTGGTGTTCTGTTTGGTGTAAAATGGCGCCTTAGGCTGAGAAGTGGAAAGATGAGAGTCCTGGTCTTTGCTGCTCTAATGGAAAGGTCCACCTGCTTTTTCCTCATTCACCTCCGGATCCCATTTACAGTCTTTTTAAAACTTGAACAGCCAAATTCTGAACACTTTTTTTCAAATATCAGGCAGTACAACTGCTATTTTCAAATTTCTTCCTTTTGGGAGAAGGAAGTAAAGGAAGGCCACGTTATACCAACATTTAAGTTCAGGGACAGGTATATCTCCTGATAGGAAGTTTGTTACTACCATCAGAGCGCGATACAAATTTATTTTTTGAGTGTCGAAGAAACGGAATGTGCCCTCAGGTGTTATAACGCTCCCTCTGTTAAGCCGTGGTTAGTGAGCCAACTCCAAAAAATGCTTCACGACACAAATCCGTATATAAAAGATCTCAAAACGGCTATGGAGAGCGTACTAGAAGGAAAAGATTTCCAGATAGTTATTAATGCATATCGAATACCTGCAGGGGCACATAAAGGCGGGTACAACAAACCAACTACATCAGAAATGGCTTTAGTGATAATCACTGTACATTTTTACATTACGTTGCCTATTCTTTGGGGACTTACGTTTCTGCATTTATTTGTAGGTTCCGATTAACAAGAAGAAAATGGTTGACCTAAACAAACTCAAGCCGTACCTGGTAGGATACGAAGATTTCTATAATGAAATATTTGAATGGCCCATTTCTGAAAAGGATGAATCTGGAGAAACAGCAGTAGCAGCCGACACTACTCTTTAATGTTTTAACCGATGGTTCATTTTCCCACAAAATGTACATTTCTTCATGTTTTTTTGCTTTCTTACTTGTTAAATAAACTACTATTGTGTAAAATGTGGGTATTATTTTTTTAAACTCCATAAAAACCGGTTATAAAAAATATTTAACAGTATAATACGAACAAATTTTGTTGTTTATTTCAGAAAGCAGTCATGTGAAAGTTTTTAAAATTTTTATTTCTCTTAAACGGCTTATAGTAAAAAAATAATTTTTGTGAAAAAATACTTCATATTATAAGTACTTTTAAGTTAAAATTACTTCAATTCTTTAAAAAATATACTTACGTTACAGGACAGTTTTGTTTAGTTTTCTCAAAAATATACTTTTGGCACTTGACTGGTTTCTGAAATAATCGATTCGATTGTTGGTCAATCTTTTGAAAAACGAGACATCTTGCTCCATGGCAGAGTCATCGTTCTTACGATTTACTTCAATATCCACTTATGTTTTGCCACGGAAAATATAGTTACTCTATTGACATCCCCCAGGTTGATCCAATCATTAAAGCTGTTTCTAAAAACTGTAACTACCTTTTCTTTCTAATCGTACATGCAACTGAAAAGAAAAAGCAACTGAGTGTGTTGCTATCGTAATCTTCTCTATCAATTCCTAACTGATATGTACGCGAAAATTTAAACGGAACGACTAAACTGTTTAAGGCTTAATTAGACTAAACTGCGAGTAGAGGAGTATGTACACCTGAGTTACGCAATCAATAAGCATAACGCGCAAGCTTCTGAACTGGGAAAGGTTGTGGTATTGCCTTACAGTTTTATCGGGGGTCCTCGCTACAAGCACGAAAGGACACAAGACGCCATGTCCTACGTGCGCCATTACGGTCATCCGTATGTATTTATAACTTTTACATGTAACCCTAAATGGCCCGCATTTAAAAAAAATTCTTACAAGTCGGTCAGGGTTCTCATTGCAGGCACGACATTGTAGCCAGGGTGTTTTTCCCAAAAGTTAAAAATATGATTCAGTTACTCAAAAAGGGATGTACTTTCGGGCAAACTAGGTGTTACATGTACACAGTAGAATGTCAAAAGCGTGGACTTCCTCATGTTCACATTCTACTGTGGCTTATAAATAGTATCATCCCTAGTCAAACTGACAGTGTGATTAGTGCAGAAATACCCAATCCTGACCTTGATCTTATTCTACATGATATAGTTAAATCCGCCATGATCCATGTACCTTGCGGAGGTTTAAACCAAAAGTCTCCGTGTATGGTAAACGGTTCTTACATCAAACGTAACCCTCGCCCGTTTTCTAAGGACACGCAAATTGCTGATGACGGTTACCCACAGTATCGGAGGCGCTCTTCTACTGATGGAGGATTTACTGTCAAGAACAAAGATATCGACTTAGACAACAGGTGAGTGGTGCCGTTTAATCCTGTTCTTTTACGTACTTTTGAAGCTCAACAACGTATAGCTCTGTAATTCTATTAAGTCCATTAAGTACATTTGTAATTATGTAAATAATTTCAGTGATCAGACAACGTTTGGCCTGCAGAAAGAACATGATGAGGTACCGCGGTACGAGTCAGGTCAGTACATCAGCAGTTCAGAGGCTGCTTGGCGGATATTTGGATTTTAATTCCAATTAATGAGAGATATCCACCCGTTATACACCTTTTAGTACATACACATTGAAAATGGCCAAAGAGTTTACTTTAACCCAGTCAACGTGGAAGATAGGGCGAAAAACCCACGAAAAACCACTTTACTGGGATGCTTTGATCTTTTTAAAAGAGACTCTATTGCTCGGACATTGCTATACAGTGAAATTCCTGCCAATAAGGGGATTTTTTAGGTAGGCTGTACACAGTACAAGTGCTACCATCTTTGTCTTTAACTCCATGAGTTACGAGGATGATTCACTGATGTTAAAAATATTGATGGAGTTGTTCATCCCACTTATCAATCTGCATGTAGAGCACTGGAATTACTGAAGGATGACAACCAATGGTGTAAGACACTCGATGAAGCCGTTATATCAAGATCTCCTGAAAAAAATACGTTACCTGTTTCAATAATGATTGTATTTTGTCAGGTTGCAGACCCTCTGAATCTCTGACAACAGTACAAAGATATCATGTCTGAAGATGTAAAGAGGAGCTTTCAGCGGGATGATCAAGAAGGAGTGCAACCTGACATGGCTACTGTGTACAATAAGTCTTTAATTTTGTTCTATGAGTTGGTCTTTTCTATGGCTGGCCATCACTTACAGCACTACTCCTTCACGTGCACAAAATAGTGATTCAGCCAAACGAGAGTTTATGAGGGAAGTTTCATATGATGTTACTATCCGAGTTAGTCTACACAAATGAGTCTACACTCAATAACGACAAAAGAAAAGTGTATGACACATTGGTGACCAGTGTACTTTCTGAGTGTGGCCGGCTTTTCTGTTTGGATACTCCTGGAGGTATTGGGAAAACCTTCCTCCTAACCTTACTCTTAGCTAAAATCAGAAAAGATACAAATGTAGCAATAGCCGTGCAATTCTGGAATTTCAGCCACTTTACTTGCTGGGGAAAAACTATTCATTCCGTTTCAAAATGCCCCTGAATCTCATCCGTCACGACACCCCTCTCTGTAATATTTCAAGGCAGAGTGACATGGCTAAAGTTTTTAGGGTGCGTAAATTGATTGTGTGGATGAAATAACCATGGCCCACAGAGGAGGTCTAGAGGCACTTTATAGGACATTACAGGGTCTGAGGAATGAAAATTCTTTGGTGGGTGTGGTCACTGTACTTTTCGCTGGAGACTTTAGACAAAACATGCCTATAATTTCTCGAGGCACTCGCGCCAATGAGGTTAAGGCATATCTAAAGTTATCCCATTTATGGCCTTCAGTTAAGATTCTGACCTTTACGATAAATATGAGGGTGCAAATGTTTGGTCAGTCAGAGATGGAACATTTCTCAAATTTCTTATTGCAAATTGTAAATGGCCCGTTACCGGAGAACAACGGTATTCCAGATAAACTGTGTACTGTAGTTCACCAAATTACAGATTTTACCGATTATATTTATCGAAACTATGAGTGTTATTGATCCATCTTGGCTAAGACAAAGAGCTATGCTAACTCATACCAACGAGTCTGCTACAAATACAAATCAAGTACAAACTATGTTGAGTAGATGTCGCTTACTACTTCATTACGTCTCTATACACTACGGTGGCGGTTTGACCTTCAGGTTGCAATATATACAGGTTACAGGAACTTATTCTAGAGCAAGCAAAATAGAGTTGACCGTGAGAGAAACAGTCATTTAGCAAATCCACGCCAGCTACTTTTAAGGTTAAATAACATCCGCAGCACAGGAGATGAAATATGAATCACTTGATTGTGTAGTTGAAGAAGAGAAAACAGTCTACTACCCCGTGGAGTTTCTTCACACACTGAACCCACCGAGGATCCCACCCCATAGCCTTCGTCTTAAGGTGGAAGTACCAATCATGCTGATCAGAAACATATGTGTAATGGCACCAGACTCTAGGTGAAGGCCCTTTCCAAAAAATTCAATGAAGCAACCATCATCACAGGTGCAAGCTAAGGAGAAACTGTATTCGTTCCGTGAATCCCGTTATTCTATCTGATTAACATTTCAATTTCAAACGAGTACAGTTTTGAATAAACGTTTGTTTGAAGTTACAAGGCATCACCATATTATGTCACTGCCGGTGCCGGTTTTAGCCAGTACGGGACACGGCGGGTCCATAGGTGGTGGATAATGGAACTGCCCTAATAACTTAGGCTTAGGAATAATCTCCCGAACCTAAACTGGCTCTCCTAATAAAATATAAAGAAAATTCACAATTTTATAAAAAAAAATTCAGCTTTTTACTAATTATATCCAACAAAGGCCTATTTTTTCCTTTTATTGACATGGCTAAAAAAATCATATTGTGCGTTTGTTTATCCATGCAAATAACAAATACCTGAAAATGAATAAAAAATGAAAAAAAATGTTTACGTCAATTTTACAATCGTAATACCCATAGTTAGACCATCTATACAAATAAAAGTCCAAACAATAGGCCTTTGCTGCAGGTTGACCGCTGATATGCCAGCGCGCTGATCCGGCCCGCGAGGACTCATGCGCCCCACGCCGACTTCATTTCTTATGCCGATTATGTCAACTGTCTGCACTTAAACATTTATATCATTTTAAAGATTGAAAAATTCCCTAAAAGTTTTATGTGAGCAATTTTGTTATAACTTGTCTCATAATAATAAAACATAGCTAAACATGTAATTATTGTAATAAAAAGTTTAAATTTTAAAATTAAATTAAAAATACACGGTTAATTATTATTTTATAGCTTAAACGCTATGAACATTTTTGATAGATAATATTATAAGGATTACAATAACGAAATAAATATGACTCTATTGCTGTTTATCTCTTAGATATTGACAAAATAAAGAAATCTTTCAAAAGTGATTTTTAATGGGGGGTAGGGGGGGAACAAGAGGGGAGAGGCGGGGACTTTTGTGTAAATACTCCTCTTATATTATTGTAACATCTAACAAAATTTCAGCTTTTCACTAATTACTTCCAACAAATGCCTATTTTTCCCTTCATTGACTGGGCTATAACAGTCGTCGAGTATGATCGGAACATAGATATTTTCAAAAAATTTTAATAAGGTATTTTTTTGTTTACCAACTGCACGTTTTTTAAAAGGTTTCATAGTTAACTAATCCAGGAGACTTATGTCAAATAATTTAAACATGTATCGAATTATTATTTTCGAATAAAGATTTATAATAACCTGTGCCACATTAAGTTTGAACGAGCGTAGTTAAGGCAGATTTATTTACACTGGTTTCTAATTCATTGCATAATAATGTAGGTCTACACTAATTTAGTTTATACAAATAAATATTCAACCACATTTATTCGCTTAAAATAAGTTATTCTCAGTAACTGTAGATAAGTTTATTTTTAATATATCAAAATATTTTAAAGTTATTTGTTTGTTTAACTTTCAATGTAATGACAGCCAAATCACAGGTCAGGCCTACTGAACGAATATCGACAGTATGAAACATTTTGTAAATGTATTTTTTTTTTAACTTTAAACCGAAAATAAGTTTAGCTATTGATCAAAATTATTTAATGGACAAATACACCTTTTAAATATAGATTTATTACATACTAACAAATACCTGTCTTAAAATAGTATACATTATGATTATCCTTTATGTTATAGTCGACTTAGAGGTATAAGAGAGTTTATTGTAATAAATTAACCCAATATTTTATATTACCACGCAATTGTTTGTAGTCGTAATTTTATCCAACAACTTGCTTTCCTATTCCTCTTACTCTTGATTAAATTACTGCATTTAAATAATAAAGTAGTAAAACCGCTACTAGTGCTTCGCTATTGCTTTATTTTAACTTCCAAATGCTTAAGTTAAGTTAAAAAAAATTTAGTGAGTGTATATTGAAAAATATATTTTAAAGTGATCTGTTTTTAATATGATTCTTATGATCACGTGCGAATTTAATACATACTAGGGGCTCTGCCCCTGGACGCTCCGCGTCCCAACCCCGGCTCGGCCTTCGGCCTCAGATGGCTGCTTCGCTTCGCTCGCAGGTGGAAAATTTGATAAAGAATCTCGTTAATCTTTTGCTCGTTTGTACATAGGTGACCGAGCATAAATTAGCTGTTTTATTTGGCAGCTGACTCAAACTCATTAAACATTATCTCCATAAGATTAACATGGGAAATTTGAAGGATTGTATACCGGGGCTCCTTCTCGGGTGAATAACGGCTGAACGGAGGATAATATATAAGACTTGACATATCTGTGAATGATTATGTTCAGTTTTTGATCCAAATTAGCTGTTTTATATATAATAGGTTTGTAACAACCAATGTTTGAATTGAATTAAAATATAGTTAGCATTTTTCGTTGATTTTTGTTTGTGTTTGTTTTTAGTTTGTCAATGTAACCTCAAAAAGGTAATACTACATTTGATACTGATTTGATCCAAATCAGCTGTTGATCAAAATCAGCTGTTTTAAGCTTTTCATACGAACGGCTGTTTTTTGTGCCCCTGATAAAATCAAAAGAAATCTTTCTTCTTCTTCCTTAAGATTGACCTTCCATAAGATTAACATTGAAACTTTGAGGGCCACTGGGGCGTAGCCCTAATGTACTAGGACTTCGGTAAATGCTTGATGACATATCTACAGGTAATAAGACACATTTTAAAACAAAAATCATCAAAATCGGTACATTAGGAGAGGCTGGGCGATTGGAAATAGGTTTTGACCAAATTCTTTTAATATATATAGATGTGTGCTTAATATTAATGCAATTTATTTTATATAGGTAGCTATTCATTTTAATTATTATATAATTTTAATGGTAGTTATCCCGTTTCATTACTTTGACTTAAATAATCTGATTTCAAATTATTTTTTGTGTCACTTAAGACTAATATTAAACAAATTTAGATTTATTTCATTTAGCAAGTTAGTGTAAATTATTTGTACTGTATATCGGTAGCTATTACATTTCAATCTCTTTGATTGTACTGACCATTTTCTCTAAACCATCTGGTACTAATATGTATAAATTGTGAAATCTTAGTGAAATTAGTGAGTAGTTTTTGATTGCGTAGAAAACGTTACTGTATGAATTATTATATAGCTTTAAGGGTAAATACCCCATGTCATCCCTTTTACTTAAGTAATCGTTTGTATATTGGTTTTGTATATCAATGGTTTTGTATATCACTTAAGAATAATATTACATAATGTTTGCTTTATAGCTTGTAGGAAGTTAGTTCAATTTATATTTATTGTATAGGGGTAGCAACGCCATTTCAACCCCTTAGACTGTAATGAGTATAATGTCTAAACACTTATCACTTCTGACATTAATATGGATAAACAGTGAAATTTTTAATGAAATCAGTGAAATAGTTTTTGAGTTTATAGAGGACAAAGAAACATACATTTTTTATACAGAGAGACAAACTCGAACTGTTTGAATTTTAATCTGCACTATACTTTCAATTGTCTCCAATTTTTTAACTACAATTTTTATTTCTTTTTTAATGAAACGAGACATAATCATAAAATATCGCCGTTGAATTCACAAAGATGATTTGTATACTAGTGTAAATCCGGCTGTAACTCAACGTTTGTATTATAATTTAAAATGTAACTATACATCATTCACTAATGTTTATTAAACACATTTACGAGTTATTTATGAAAATAATTATATAAACAAACAAGTGTTCAGTATTTTATTTTACACAATATCTTTCTCAAAAAACATATTGACAATCATTCTATATTTACATTTAAATTTAGTAATTATTTTTACAGCAAGGTCTACGAACAGTAGCAATATATACATCATTTTAACAAAGCTTAATTGGTATCCACATTTTCTCTTTTTCAGTTTTGCACCAACGTTTTTTAACTTTTAAATTATATTCATAGCCACATTAAGTGATATGTTTGAATATTATTTAAAGTAATGTCAACCATCAATCTAATCACTAAACTCTCTTATTCTTATCGGCAGTGTGCGATATAATATATCAACCCAGAAACCAATATCACGTTTAAAATATTAAAATTCGTTAGACAATGTTTCATTAAAAAGATAAATTCGTACATAAATTCGTACCTTATTCTTGGATTTTTAAAGCAAGCAATGTTAAAACTTTATAAAAACAAAACTGAGACTTTTATATCAAAACTTACTGGTTTTCCTACTCATTACTTATTCTCATCCCAAACTAAACTGTTTCTTCAATTTTTCAGATTTCTATCAAAAGTACAAATTTTTAAAAATACCTTTTTATATAGCTATTATTAATTGAGTTTTCCAAATTATTCCAGTTAATTATCGACGTAGTTCAAGTTTAAACTGTATTTTTTTTTATAACTCTTATAAACACTGCAATACTTGTATTTGACATTTGAAAATCTGTTTACTATATTAGTCTACTCACAGACTAAAATCATCTGACATTATGAGTGATACCTTCGCTCTAACTTACATGTCTTTAGAACTATACTCAATAAGTACATCAATATATAACAACTAAAATATGATTCATCTTACATAAATATATACCCTGTTTTTTACAATATATCAGTTACAACTAGGAACCAATTGAAACAAACGTAAATCATTTGCCTTTTTCTCTCAAATTTCAATTTTACAATCGAAAACGTCCCTTCAGTTACTGCATCATCACGTAGTTTGAGTCTGTTTCTTCGACAGGCATGTTTAGGTCCGACACTTTGACTTCCCAGAACAGCAACTGGTCTTTGATTTTCCTCGTGTTGTCCGCTACGAACTCATCTGGTGAGCCATAGTTAGGTGGGTTGGCTTCCGGATCGTACCCGAGCTTGTTCAGCATCGGTGCAATCACGGACATGTCTTTTATGACGTCTTCAGGAAACTGTCCCACCCACTTAGTCAAAGCGTCCATGTTGACAGGCTTTATCACTTGGTCAGATGACCTCTCTACTCTGGTAACAAAAAACGTGTTTTACAATAAATTGTTTTGCAACAATGCGAATTCAACATGACCAAATACAAATTGAAAATGTTGTCTTAAGATTTAAGAACTCACCTTTGTCCAAACATCATCACTGCATTCAATCCATTACATACAAAATAATCAACAATTAATATTTTTTAATGTATTTTTTTTTTCTTTCCCAAAATTACAAGAAATTTTAAAATGTTTACTTTTAACAATACACATTCTTTACGATGTTAAACGTATAGGAACATACGTTAGTTATAGATATATATAGAAAGAGAGAGAAAGAGAGAGAGAGAGAGAGTTTTTTAAAGTGTAAATTCATTTTATTTATTACAAATACTTTAATTTATATAAATCTACTTTACCCCTTTTCAATTTATTTTTTATTTTATTTAATTTCTGTTCTTTCATTATGTTAATTTAAAACGAATGTCAGAATTATATTAGTTACCAATCAAGAAAACTTACTTTGAAAGGACAACGCCTCCAGGCTTATTGATATGTTCCTCGTGATGCAAGACACTTTCGTTCCACGGTACGTCAAGGAAACTGAGTATCCTCCTCATCCAATGTGAAGGATGTAGCACCAGCTGTTCATAGTGAACCATCATACACCGTTCAGGGCCGACAGCTTCACATTGTACGTACATTAATTCTATGGCTGTGTTCCAACGTTCCAAACATTGACGATGGTTACTTAAGTCAAAACCTGTGATGGTTATCTGTTAGCGCACAAAGCAAACTTTGTTATTAATATTTCCATCTAAAGCTGCAGAAAAGTATAATTGTTTAAGATAATCAAAATTCAACCTAAAACCAACTGCAACTGCACTTGTTTGCTTATTATGCAACGTTTTTTTAACTATAAACCTTATTTCAACAAATTTAAACAAAACAAAACAGAACTCTTATTATAAACGGAATTGAATAACAATAATTTGTGTTTACTTGTGATAGAGTTTTAAAAAAACAATTGAATTTAGGTATAGACTGTTATCTAAAATATCTTCTATTATACAATTACACAATAAAGGGTGTCGGGTGGTGATATAATCAAATTTAGATACACAGTCTCTAAAGGAACGTGTTCACAAAATATCCTTTTAGTGATATCATGTAAATTTTGTTTTACTGTTGTCTTATTTGTTTATCTATGCACATAATATTATTTGTTTATATTAATCGTTGACCAACAAAATAAATAATATGATGTGTATAAATTTAAAATTATGTTCTAGTGATGTGGATTGTTTTGTGTTATGTTTAGTAAAAGAAGTTTTGCGAAGGTCCTTATTATTTACAAACTTTTATTTCCAAGTGCATAAAATGTTTATTTTTGTTAAGCTACAACCTTTTGTTGAGTAGATTAATTAATTCTATGAAACAAATATTGCTGGTGAATCTAATATTTAAAAGTCAACAAAAGATTAAATTTTATTTCTTGTATTTGCCCTCTTTACTTCTCTGTCAATCTAATAGGGCCCTGTATCTAAAAGGCCCCGAGAGTAAAAGTTTAAAAGTCACGTGCGTCATTAACTATATACAAAATAGGTCTTGTTAAAGACCTGACGTTATGAGTAGAGTCCGCGGCGATCTGGCGCCAAAAGTGGTGGGGGAAGGTCATTGACCTCGGACCACGCCCCCTTTTTTTTGGTGTTTTTTTGGGCCTTTTTGGTTCTTAACCCAAGCCACGCCCACTTTTTTTGAGTCCTAACCTAACCTAACATTTTTGGATTTTGGGTTTT
>JAGFPH010017186.1:0-17845 GCA_018207615.1 Philaenus spumarius
CTCAACAACAAATTCATCAAAAAACTAACACGCACGGATAATGTCCCAGGCCTATCAAACAACCCCAATTGCACCCCCATATCCCAGATAAAATCACACGACATTACCCCTGTGCTTAAAGAAAACCTCGGAAATAATAGGCCTAATCAAGAAAAACAAATTTATAACGATACCCCCGAGAAAATCAATTTTATCAGCGCAATGTACTGCGATCGTGAGTTCCTACTCGAGGAGAATCTAAACGACAAATGTATAAATGAAAATACAAACCAAATTAACTGTCCGGAAATTACCATCCAAATCGGAGCAACAAAAACCCTAGCATAAATTGACACGGGATCGAACGTAACTTGTCTGTCGCAACAATAGTTTATAGATAATAGAGATAAGATAGGAAAATACGAAGAACTGCCCACAAAAAATATACAAATTCATACTGCTGTAGGCACTAAGACCCGAAGGGTATCCAGAATTATAATGGTAAAGATGAAGGTAGAAGGAGAAGAACTATGGGTTAATACTTTAATTGTGCCAAATTTAATCCGAAACGTAATATTAGGGATGGACTGGATCGCAAGCACAGAGACGGAAATAAACTTTCACACGAAATACGTAAATTTGAAAATAAATGACAAACGAATCGTTACGAAGTATAACTATCTATTTCTTAACTACTTGACATGCTTGTTTTGAGCTATTTTCAGAATGCCCCAAAGTTGGGAGTCATTTATAATAATAAATAGTGATGAATGTCTTAAATAGGGTTACTAAGCCAGTTGAAATCAGACACATAGGTTGATTACAAATAATAAAGTTTGGTTTATTCAATTGAAATTATTTTGAACATAAGTTTACATAAATTAATTTTCTTAATTGTCTTTTCACTGAAGTTAAAGGATTGAATGAATTTAGATATTTGCCATCGGCTAAAAGCTCTATTAAAATAAAATGTTTCTGAGTTGATTTAAACTAATTCTATTATTTCTTGAAATGATGAAAGTCTTTATAATTTTTATATTAATCTCGGGGAAGTAGCAGGCCTGAACTTGAATTGGCTATTTTTATTTCGCATATTGATTAATTATGAAAAGTAAAGTTATAACAAGATAGCGTCATGATGCTTGAAATTATTCTGCAGATTTTTAAAAAAGGTTCTTTTAAAAAGTTTCTAGTTCTTTTGATGCATTAAAAGTTATTGATATATGAGTGAACAGATATACCAAATCTGTTTTATATAGTCACTGAATCTATTACTTGGTAAAACATTGTCACTTTTGAAATAAAACTTGGTATTTACACATTCACATCTTGTTGCGTAGGCGTGGGTTGGAAGACTCTCTTTTAACTGGGTTCATGTAAACCGCGTCGCTTTGTAGTTCGCTTGCAATCGCTGGATGCTTCGGCGCTGCTAATCGAATCTAGGCTCTCCTGTTGGTTGTTCCGATTGATGAACATGGTTTTCTTAACACTTAGAAATGGATTAATTGCATCGTTTGTGGATTAAATACTTGTTTGCTATCTATTTATTGTATGGGTCTTTATGATTCCATTGATACTAAAATATTATTTAAGAATTTAATTATTTGAATCGCGTTACTTTTGAAATTCAATTATTTCCTTCGCGCCGTCTAAATATGGCGTTTCCGGTATAGGTACAAGGTTTATCTTAATTATTACAATTATTTCGTACATCTTAGACATAAACTAATGCTACTTTAAGGTCTAATTATTCCTAATAAATACAATTTTGTCGAGTTCCACTGTGTTCTAATAAATTTTAATATCGCTTTATGTTTTCGATTTGACTGCCTACGTCACATCTGGCTTGACATAAAGGAAAACATGGCTGCAGTTTGTTTTTGGTTATTTCGTCTGTCCACCTAATTGGAATCCGTGTGGATTTTATCATTTCACATGTTTAATGCACCTTAATTATTAAATAAATGATGAATACAATTATTCCTAGTGTGTGAATTGTTGTGATTAGTGATTTGTGCTTAATATTCATATTGAAAGTTCTAGGCTAGGGTTGAAGTTAGGTTATAACTTAATTTCATTTACATACAATATATTTAAGTTCTAATGATAGTTTAACAAGGTATTCTAACATCTGGTGGATTATATAATTTCTAAATATGGTTTTGTGTGTTGGTAATTCGCTTTCTAGTTTGAATAGGCTAGGTCTTAAAATCAAGAAGTTTACTATAGGCCTACAGGTACAGTAGCCTAGGCTGGTTTTGATTACATGTGTTCTAATATACAATCAATTGGGTGATTATTCCTTGATAGGATTTGGTACCATTGTAGAAGTTTGAAGAGGCAAATCAAGTAGGAATATTATGTTATATTATTAAAGAAAATAGGAACGACCACGATACAATGAATGAGAATGAAGTAAATAATTATATGAACGAACTTAATCAACCACGCGACATAAATAACCCTATCAGTAGTTTAGAAGAAACCATTATAAATAATACCTTAAAAGAAAACCACAACCTAAGACCAGAGCAAAAAACAGAGTTAACTAAATTATTATTAAATTATAAACATATTTTTTCGGACGCTCTAGGACTTTGCAATAAATACACCCATTCAATCAAAATTATAGAAAATAAAAATTTTAAAGGACAGTTTTACCCGGTACCCCTGATGTACCAAGACGCAGTTAATAACGAAATTAAAAGGATGTTAGATCTGCGAGTGATAGAACCATCCCATAGCAACTTTATTAACCCTATCATCCCCATAATCAAGAAAGATGGAGAAATACGCCTGTGCCTAGACGCAAGGAAGGCAAACGAGATTACTGTTCCCGACTATGAACAAAATCGGAGTATAAACGAATTATTAGCAAAAGGAGCGGATGGCAAGTGGTTGAGTACCATTGACCTCACCGCCTCCTACTGGCAAGTCCCTTTGGCAGAAGAATCACGCAAATACACCGCTTTTCAGTTTAGAGGACATACCTATCAGTACACCGTAACCCCCTTTGGAATCTCCACCTCACAAGCAGCTTTGGTTCGAGCATTAGACGAAGTATTCGACGACTATATCGAATCCTTTACCATAATTTATATTGACGATATCTGCGTTATTTCCCCCGATTTTCAAAGCCATCTATCTCATCTTTCATACATTTTTCATAAACTAGCCGACGCCAACATGACCATTAAATTTTCTAAGTCCCTTTTCTGCCGAAATTCTGTCCCTTTTCTAGGTTATACATTAACCTCAACCGGCCTACAAATGAACAACGAAAAGATCGAACCTATACTCAATTTTCCAACCCCCCGAACCCGAAAACAACTAAAATCTTTTCTCGGCTGCATCAATTACTATAATAAATTCTTAAATAAATATTCTGAGACTATACAACCCCTTTTACGTCTTACTTCAAAGAAAATTAAATTCAATTGGACACCGTCAGACGATGAAATTTTCAACAAAATAAAAGCAATGTTCCTACGTACCCAAATTCTACACCACCCCAATCCTAAACAACCATTTTATTTGCAAACCGACGCCTCGGACATCGCCATTGGAGGACACCTCTATCAAATAAACGAAAGGGGAGAAAAGAAAGCGATTGTATTCTTATCTAGATCGTTGCAAGCGACTGAACAACGGTATACCACCACCGAAAAGGAATTGCTAGCCATAATTTACTGCCTACAAAAAACTAGGTACATTACCTATGGGACGGACTTAACAATACTCACCGACAATCACGCTCTCACCTTTCTAAAAACCTGCAAACTCTTAAGCGCACGATTAGCCCGATGGATTTTGGCACTCCAAGATTACAATTTTAAAATACAGCATTGTAAAGGCAGCGAAAATTGTACAGCCGACGCCTTAAGTCGAATACCTCCAATTAATAATCTAAATTCAGAAGAAGAACAATCCAAATTAATTATAGCTTACATTGAGAGGACCCAAGACCCCCGTTTATTAAGCGAATTACGCAACATTTCTATTCATCAAAATACAGACCAAAAATTATCCAAAATTATCAGATCCCTACAAAATTCCAAACCCATCGACAACCACCCTATTGAAACCAAACCCTACAAAATTTACGACAACATCTTCTACCAACAATTAAATTCAAAATGGCTAATAAATGTCCCTGAGAACTTAATCAATCGACTAATCTGGGAATGCCATATTTATTATCTGCACTGTGGCGCTAAAAAATGTTTCGACATCCTACGCGAAAATTTTATATTTAAAAATATGGGACGACGCATTCGTACGACACTCTACATGTGATGCATGCCAAAAATGCAAAAGTAACCCCCACCCTTCAACAGGGGTAGCTACAGGAATAACTTGTACAGCTAAAAACCACCACCTCGCAGTCGACATTATAGGTCCTCTTCCGACCAGTATTGGCAGAGTCAAATATATATTTATTGTCCTTGATATATTCACTAAGTTCGTAAAATTATATACAATGAGATGCGCTAACACAAAAACTATTTTACAAAAACTTACAGAACTACATTTCCCTATATACGGGATACCAAAACATATACAGAGCGACAACGGTACGCAATTTCGAAGCCAAAAATGGATGACTACCCTGGAAAATCTGGGAATTAAATTAATATTCAACCCTTATTACCACCCAAAAACTAATATGGCCGAGCGCCCGATACGCGAAGTCAAGAGGTGCCTAAGAACGTATTGTTCAAGGAAACATAAAAACTGGGCCAATTATATACCCGATATAAATTGCATGCTTAACGAAGTCTACCACGAAACCACAGGATATACGCCTAATGAACTGCAGCTAGAAGAGAAAAATACACGATTTTGGGAGCCCTATTTAAATAATCCGTTCAACAACGATATACCAACAGAAGCAAAAATAATTCTGGCAAAAAGAAGAATCCAACACAAACAAGAAAAACGAGCTGAAAACAAAATTCTAAATTTACCCCCACAATTTTTGAAATTAACGATTTAGTATTAATAAAGAATTTTCCCCAATCCAATGCAGCAGAAGGAGAAACCTATAAGTTATTCGAATTATTTTACGGACCCTATAAAATACATCAAAAAATTGGAAAATCAACATACAATGTCTGCGATTTAAACGGTACAAATATTAAAGGTCCATATCATGTCACGGACCTGAAACGCTATAAATGTACTGCACAAACAACGAGACAATGACGTCGCATCAGCTGTTCACGAGTAGAGGTCAATGACCTACAGTTAACCAACTCATTCGAATCACATATGCATTAACACCAGTAAAAGAGATACATAGATATATTTTTCATTGTTAATCTAAGTTCCATGAAAACATTTATAAAATATTTTCAAGGAAAGTCGCCCAGGGGTATTTGTAACAATTCAAAATATATCCCTATATAAAAATCATTTAAAATATCAAAAAAAACCATTCGTAATTACTAAACTAAACACGCATGAGTGCGAGAGAGAGGAACAGACTACTATAAAGGCATTTCATTCACAAGTTGTAGCGGCAAAAATCGTAAATGATTCATTAATAATATTATAACATCCGACTTCCAACAACATTTTAAATAATTACCAGTACTTCTCGACCTCAAATTGATATCATTCCCACATCAAAATTAATCTAAATTAAACGACCAATCCATATAATATATAATAATAACTCAAGAGTAAACCAATCGACCGAAATCCACCTTTTAAAATACACTCGAAGCTAGGCCGATGTACGAAATTGTAGGCCTATTCCAAATTAAAACCACCGATCCCAAGGAAACTAAATTCTAAATCAAAAAAGGAACAGAATCATCGAGTAGAACAGAAGATTTTACATCAAAAATGTCTTTGGCAAAATATGAAAAGAAATACCGTTAAGCTAGTAAATTTCTTCAAAGTATATGAATATTCGATTAAAACCTGGAGAACGAGAGGCCATGTTTGTTTAAGCCCAGCCCACAATCACGTGACCGCTTGTGCCGCGGAAACAAGACTTTTAAACGACCCGATAAATAATTATATTTTTGTAGACCTTAGATATTAGATATTAAGTTGTACAAGGAGCTATTTTAGATATTTTCATTTAAAATTTTATTTAATCAAATTCTATTTACTTTTACCATTCTATGTTCTTTAAAAAACCAAAATACATCAAAATTTCATTAAAATCATACAAAACAAATACACTACATTTCAAAATACACATTTTTTCACACAACAATCAAAATCCCACAAGAAATGAAATTAACCAGGCCTTAATGTACCAGTTCCTGAGGGCCTAAGGAAGCCAAATTGGGATCAAATCCAATTTAATTGTTGCTGAGACATCAAAGGGAGCAGACGCTGTGTTAGAGCCCACCAAACCACAAGTTTCAAGACCATTTTGAAGTGTATAACAACTGCCAACGTTAAAATAACCTTTTATAAGTGAAGTGACTGAACAGTATCAAATTTTAATAAACCATTCGTTTTCAAGAAGAAGACTATATATAAAAATTGGGTGAGATCAATCCACATAACTATTCATCAAATTGGATATACTCCAACCTTTCCTTTGCATATTTAAATTCAAAGAACTATACCAGTAAAGCTGATAAACTTTTATAAATATATATATATATACCATCAAGATTTCAACTTTTATCAGAACTTTATCCTTTTATATTAACACTGAATTCATACATCTACATACCCATACACTTTCCACCTTGTACTAAGTTATTTTCTCCTTTGTTTTAATTATCCTAATTCTTAATTTAAATAATTTGTATAATATTTGTTTCAATTTAATATTGGTAAGAGCCGGCACCAACCTACCCGAGATTAAGAGTGCTCATTGGGAAATAATTCCCTAAAATAATTTTGTATATATTTGATTTTGAGCTAAATAATTATTAAACTGTAGCTATTTTTCTGATTTTCTATTGATAAATAAAAGAAGATTTTATTGTAATTGTAAACCTGTGTCCTGAGTCAATCATTTATCAAATTGATTAAGCTAGTAAGCAGTGTTACAGTTCATTATATTGAGAATAAAATAAAAGTAAAGTTTTATAAATTAGTATATATCTTGTTATATCCTAAATTGACGCCTACAACATTAGGCCTATTGAATTAAAGTAAAATAGAAAGTTGTAAATTTATATACATATTGCCGACATTTATTTGTCTAATATTGACCATCGACTCAGGTCTGTATGGATGATCTTGACGTTCTACAATATTTTATATCTTTCAGAACTCAACATTTAAAAGTGCGATTTCGTTTCATTTCCGGCAGGATGTAAAGCGACAGCTGGCTGAAGTTTTGAAAGGGTGAAAGTTTAGTTTTATTTTCAAATCAATCTAACCTTAAATTACAAAATGTCTCTTCGTAGAAGTTTAAATTTGGTGTTGATCGATTTAAGCGGGACATTGCACATTGAAAATGAAATTACACCCAATGCAGTAAAAGCTTTACAAAGGTATTAATCAAGATTAAATACCATTAATTCTACTATTATGTCTGGATTGCAATAAAAAAAAACGTAAAACCCACTAGGCCTTCTTGCTGAAATAACATGACCGAAAGACCTGTTTTTAAGGAAGGTCTTATACAAGGTTTGCTCCTAATTTATACATGTTTACAAACTTGAAAAATTACTTTTTTAGGTTGGAACTGATCAGTGATTAAAGTAGTGGTAGGCTATTATAAAATTTCGCAAAAACATGAACCTAAAATAACTTAAAGTCTCTAGTCACAGTATGTTTCGAATGGTTCCAGTTTGTAAACATATATAAGTTGGTAGCTCTTCATCATACTTTGATAAAAAAAAGGGCTAAAGTAATTATTAAGACCCCTCGCTATATTGTGGCAGTGATGCCAACATATTCTCAAGAAAATGTCCTAATACTATTCTATTTCTAAATATCTTAAATAAATAAAAACTAAATATGATTAACAAAATTTAAAGTAGGCTAATTAAATATAAACTGAAAATAAAACACAAACTCAATTCAAAACTTATTTAACGTAATATTAAGGTAATATTAAGTTAGACATATCTTTTCAGTGACTGCACACATTCAAACATAAATAAACATGATTACTAATTAAATCTCTTGTTTAATAAAATACATAAAGTATAACAAAACAGGAACACTCAATTTTCATTTTATTAAATTCTGAATAGGCTACCTAAATATTTAATGTTTACCGTACAGTACTTAACATCAAACTACGGATATTTGATATAGGCCTACATATATATCGATGTTCACGATTCGATACATTGAATCAATTATATGTGTATAACAAGGGCCCAAATGTATTTGTTACATCAATATATTTTGAATCAATGAAAATTTTAAAAAAATCTGAAGTTTGAACTTACAGTAGGCCTACAGTCTCTAGTCACAGTATGTTTCCACTTTAGTCTCAGTAGGTTATGTTTACCTGCATTCTAAATTTAATAGTAGGATGTGCTTAAGTTGGCATCACAATTCTATTTCCTAAACTTATCAGCTGAGGGTTGGTAAGTAAATTTACTCCAAAAAAGGCCTAATGCTATTTCAACAAGTAGTGGTACAGTATTCTAAAAGTTTGCCCTTTAGGCTTCTCATTTTTAATCCATGATATAAATAAATATTTGATTCATAAATTCAACTAGGCTTATTTGCTTTTTTAAATTAAAATACATCCATGTTTAGTTAGTAAAATATATAAATATATTACTTTTGTTAAACTACAAAGAAAGATTATGTCTTTTTCACATATGAAATCAGTTTTTTATTAGATATTCTACCAACATGCTAATGCTTGTTATTTTGCTTTCGTCATTTTGTTTAAAAAATGTTATTAAAGTAGCCTATATCTACTCAAATGATCAGATTTCAGTTGAATTCTCTAATTTAACTAGGCCTAAATGATTTTAATATTAAGATATATATATACAAATATTATGCCTGTAAACACATACCATTTTATATTCTCTCTAGAAAGGTGGATACACATACGCATCACTTGCCAAGTATCAAGCCAAATGTTTGCCGAATCCCACATGTGTGTGTACCAGTATTGTACAGAGTTGGTATTTTAAGTCAAAATGGCCAAGTATACTTGTAAAAAAGCGAGTAAGATTCCCATACACACTATTCAGGAGGAGTCTACTCTGGATTCTGCAAGTAACTTAGAAGTTGATTTGTTTTACAATTTACACGTTAATAATTAATTGGCCTGTTCATTGATAAAAAGTAGTTTTTAGTTGATGATTTCAGTATATAACCTTAACCCTTTAAGGAGTGATGAAATTCTTACAAAATAGTAAGGTGAAGGCAGTTATAGAACGGCCTGAATGAACCTTAAAATTGGTAAGCAGTATTTTCAGAGTTCCTCTTTTTTAATAACTAGATTAATATGGAAATAAAAATTTGAACTAAGTAATAGATTGTTGATTGAATGAATATAGTTGTCGTGTTGGGTCTTGTCTAGAAGAGGCCCACCAGAAAATGTAAATAAGAAATAGTTAGTTGACATACATGCAATGAATAGGAATCAGTGGAAAAACATGTAATGTACAAAAATATAACTTTTATTAATGTTTGATTTATGGTTTTAAAAAAACCACATGGAATTAACTTAACCTTAAACAATTTAAAATAAAACGTATGTAACACATTAATTTTGCGGAGGCCAGTACAAGTTTATATCCCTCCAAATCGCGTCAAACAGATGTTCATCCTTGTTCCTGCGACGCCACATGAATTCACATAGATAAGAATCAAGTAGGTTCCTGTTGGTACCACATTCCCGTTTGTTTCTTCTTTTCGCTGAAGCCCTCACGGATTCCACAGTTTGTGTGTGGGCTCCAGTTACCGGATCCGCAAAGTTTTCACTGTGATTTACTGTAAAATGTTGAAACTGCATTTTTTTTAAATTTGGTATGCCATTGTAAGCACACCATAAATGAGATACTATTGTTGTAACTGGTAAAATGCTGCTTTTAATGCATGACAACAAAGTAGTAGCTGTTCTGTCTGGCGCAGCAAATAGAAAACATTCTTTGGTTTCACGACATACTCCCCCGAAAACACATTGATGTGGAAATACTTGTCCGACATTATACTTTAGTTTTGTCAAACATGATTCATAAATTTCTACAATCCGACCAGGACCCCTAATTTTTATCGGGTTTTGCGACAAATTATTTGCACATACCTCACGCAAAAAGTTTTTCCAGTCTATTACAGTTGATTTTGATAAGTTTAGTTCTTTTATACAAAACTTTATATTAGCGTATTCCTCTGCCCAAGAGTAAACGAACAAAATAAACGTATCTAGTGGTATTTTAGAATTCTCTAGCTACGTCCCATCCTCAGTCCAATACTACTGCGGCACTGTTGCACATTACATCGCCAGCAACCCCATTTTTGGTTCAACAGAAGAGACATGTCATGGCCTTTGGAACACTTTCGCTCACTATGCAATATGTGTTATACCTAACTGCACTTTCTTTACTATTTATGTCCCGAGCTAATTAAAACAGCGGCATGATTACGTAGAATCTTGAATTGAACTGACCTTGGGTAACAATTATGTATTACAAGATTTGAGATTGATTGTGATTAGTGTTACGTCATTGTTGTGTGTAATTGTTTATGGTTGCCATGGTGATTATAGATTGTATAAATTGCATATTCGCATGTTGTCCAACATAAAAATATAGTGGCGGGCCTCTTCTAGACAAGACTCGTCGTGTTGAGTGATTGGAAGGGGGAGTGAGTAGAGCCAAGGGTGATTTTTTTTAGTTGATACAATTTGTACAGGTTGGCTTATTGTGTTTCAAATGTTATAAAAATGTTTATTTTTAATGATAAAAACATAGAACTTTGAGATTTTTTAAAATGTTAAGTTTTTTCTTACTCCTTTTCATCAATTGTTAGCCCAAATGTTTTTTAATGTTAAAAACTTAAAACTTTGAGATTTTGTTTTTCATCAATCGTTATCGTTAATAAATTCATACTCCTTAAGAACCAGTTGTGCAGGACGTTCCAGAATGTCCATACTACTTAAAGGAAGCTTAAAAAAAGTGTGAAGTCATTGGCTTTCAGTTCCCACAAACTGCGCGGACTTCGGAAAATCCCTTGTGTATACTTGACAAGTATTGAGCCTCGGAGTAACTTGACACATCATAAGTACTTGCTGTTTGGTTACTTCAAAAAATCTGTCATTCCATAACTGGACAATCTCTTAAATAGTTCATACAGAAATAGTTTGTTAAAATATTTTGAGGAAGTTTTTGAGTGGTATTTTTACAGCCAGTACAAAAAGATATACAAACCTATTTAATTCTAAATTTAAAAAAATATTTCCTAAATGTATAATAATTATGATATTTGTTAGAAAGTCTATTAGTTAAAAATGGAGCCAATTTACTAGGCATACTCCTATAATTTAAATTATGTTTAATTAATTAAAGTTCTGATGTTCTAGGTTAAGAGACAGCAAAGTTAGTTTAAAGTTTGTTACAAACACAACAAAAGAATCTAGACGATTTCTTCATGAAAGATTGTCCAAATTAGGGTTTTCTATTGAACTTGATGAGATATGGAGTTCTTTATGGGCTGCCAGGGATATTATAATCTCCAATTCTTTAAAACCAATGCTATTGGTCGATGATGCTGCATTGGAAGATTTTGCAGGTATTGGCTGAGATCTAATGACATAAAATGTTTATTATAACCTCTTATTACACTAGTATTTAACTATATATTTTAAACATGTAACCAAAGCATTTGATATTGTAGGCCATAAAATCATTACGGGTAATCTGTGGGATTAAAATGGTGTTAACTATCTATATAAAAAGCAACTATGTACCAAAAGTGGTAATATAACCAATACAACGGTATTAAGGCCATAGAGCTCCTCAGGGTTCCATTTTAGGTCAAATATTGTTATTTGTGTATGTTAATAATCTTTGTGAGGGAAACTTTTGTGGTAAATTAACAGCTTTTGCAAATGATTCTGCTTTATTGTACTGGGTGGCGCAGATGGATTTAAATATATAAATGGTTTTAAAATACTTGTCAAATTGTCAATTTTAAAGGCATTGGATTGAAATAAAGTGCAAAACGTGTAGTTACAATGGAAGTTTATTAACAAAAAATTAGTAAAGTTAGTTTTTAAAAATTACATCCATCAAATGCCCACCTTCTCGAGCGACGCATTCTTCGAGTCGGTCCTTAACGTTCCGCATTGCCCGCTCAAGCACATCACCAGGAACTGATGTGATTTCGTTGTGAATTGCTGCCTTCAACTCCTGAATGGTCCGGGGTTTGTTCATGTAGACCCTTGCTTTTAAATAGCCCCATAAGAAAAAGTCACATACCGTGAGGTCCGGTGAGCGAGGGGGCCAATGGAAATCTCCATTACGGGAAATCAAACGGCCAGGGAACAGAGCGCGTACAGCTTGCATTGATATCCTAGCGGTATGTGCAGTTGCCCCGTCTTGTTGGAACCACATATTGTCCATGTCGTAATTGTTCTCTTCAAGTTGTGGGAGAAGAAATTCTTCAATCATGTTCACATAACGCTGCGAATTAACAGTAACCGCCTGCTCCCTTTCGTTTTCAAAAAAGTAAGGCCCAATTATCCTTACCTTAGAAACCCCACACCAAACCGTCACTTTGTCACTATGGAGAGGCCGTTGGTGTAGGTCTCTTGGGTTAGTGTCGGCCCAGTAACGGCAATTTTGCTTGTTGACGTAGCCGTTAATGTGAAAGTGAGCCTCGTCAGACATCATGATAATCAGGTTTTCATCTTCCAATAACTCCAACATCCGTTGGCTAAACTGAAGCCTTTGAAGATGGTCTGTTGGGAGAATCTTTTGGACTACCATTATTTTATAGGGGTGGAATTTCACTTCTTTGTTAAGAATCCTTTGAAGCCTCCGACGTGACATTCCAAGAGCTTGAGAACGACGTCTCGTTGATCGACATGGGCTCGTAATGACATCGCGTCTCACACGCTCCACGTTCTCAGGCGTTCTTATTGTTCGAGGTCTAGGCATCCATTTTGGAGCACATGAACCAGTAGTGCGGAAATTATGCACCCAACTCAATATCGTATCTCGCTTAGGAACACTACCGCGAGGTGGGATGTTGAAACGCCGGCGAAAGGCACGCTTCACAGCAACAATTGACTCGTTATTGCGTATAAACTCTTCCACTGCGAAAACACGATGCTCAACGGACCACGTAGCCATCGCGACTGACTGCCAGTCTGCAACTGAAACTTCCCGTCCCCCCCACCACAGGACGAAGACCGCCGAACACCTGGCTCCCCCCCTCCAGACGTACAGTCCACTTCAAAATCACCCGATCCATCTGCGCCACCTTGTATCAATGTAAGAATCTCACAAAAATTCATGTGCACTGCATTATGTAAGTTAAACTTTTTACGTAATATCTGTCCTATAGTTATTGTTATATGTTTACCATCCCATGTGCTTGTGGGATCTCGTATTGGGTTTGGTGTATATGAGTTGATGGTGGACCTATCTCTCCACCTTTAACTTACTTACCTATCCTTTTTTTTTATATTTCATTTTTCCTTTAATATATTTTAATATTTACACAATTTTGAAGTTATTTATGATTCAGAACTGTAGTGAACCAAATATGATAAGTAATAAGTTCAATTTAATAAAATTAAGTATATATCATCCATACCAAAAATTTGTAAAACAATTAGCAATAAGAATGGTTATATTGTTGCTGTTAAATTGTTAATTAGATTACCTAATCAATATAAGACATTAATAATAACGAATAGAAATAATAAACTTGTTAAGAATTAGTTGAAAAAAATGGATACGAGAAAATGTATAATTTTGATATTACATTTTATTATTATTATTTTTATTAGAATCTGATTTAAGATTTCTATGTATATTAACAAAAATATTTATATTGTCATCTCCTATGTTTTGGATGCTTGATATATTTTAGGTTTTTTTATATTTTTAGTTTATAGCTTAATTAGCATGTAATATGACAGTTTCCTATGCACAGGTATTTTCATTCCTCTGTAGGAATTACTACTGTATAATAAAATACATATGTAATATTCATATATATTCTTACTGGTTGAAATAAATAAATACCCCAACCTAAACGTAGAACTGTTATACACTTAATGTTCCCCGTTTATATAATCTAGTTGGCTCTAAAATTGAAAAGAAGTTTTTAAAATATTTGAAAGAAAGGCTCTTGCCAACAAAAAATATTATAGAAATGTATTTAAAAATATAATGTACAAACATGATATGTGATCCTCTGTATGCACATTTTTTTAAAGTACGACCTTTGTTTTAATTTGTTTTTTTATATGTAATATTTGAATTTATTTTGATTAGTTAAGGGATAGGAATCCCAAACATGCTCTATGGTCTATACACAATACTCACTATTTCATTCTTACTATTAAAATACAGTTATTCAAAATTGTATTGATGATCAGCTGTTAGTACTGCCAACCTAAAAGTAAAAATAATATCCCATTTAGTTAATATTACCTAGTGTTGATGTTTTCAAATTCCTGAAAAAATTTCATAAAATAAGCAGTAAAAACTAACAAATTACTGATTATATAAACATAATAATTATAATACCTAGAAACTTTTGACCCTACTTTGAGAAATGTTTAAACCAGAATCAGGTAATAAAATGAAAACCAACAATTTTATGTGGACATTTTAGTCATACTCTGAATGACATCCCAAAAAAACATAAAAACTGATATAATTGAGTATTTTGCCATAAGATTGCACTTTTCCCCTTCACAGATTGACACGGTCCAATACTTTTTACTTTCTCACTATACTATACTTTAGTATAGTGACCGCAAAAAAAATCGAAGTTGAGATTTTTGTGGAAATATCCGTTTTGGGCCCACCTGAGTCCAAAAATGTGGTTTTTACAAAATGTCTGTCTGTATACAAAGTTAGAGAGAAAACTATTCGATCGATTTCGAACAAATTTGCATCAAACATTAGGCCCGTAAAAATTTTTTGGAAAATTTTTGAAAAACAACCCCCTTTTTGGCCAATAAACCCCCCAAAAAAATAAAGAAACGGCTCTAATGATTTTGATAAAATTTGGCTTATTTGAAGCCCTTAATGTACCCTACCATATTAAAAAAAACGCATCTTTCTAAAAATTCTCGTTTAGTTAATAATAATAATTGATTTTTGGGGGTTTTTTTTGCCAAAAAGGGGATGCAAATTTGTTCGAAATCGATCAAATAGTTTTCTCTTTAGCTAATAATAATATTTACTAGTTACTCTCCTACTTTAATGTATCCCCTCTCCTACTTTAATACAATTATGAAGTCACAGTGAATCTGTTTAGTAATTTAATGAGGACGAATGATAGTCAATCCTTTTTCAAATTTGGTTGTCAGCTAATAAAGCACTGGTGTAGTAATTGTCCATTGTAATATTTCTGTTGAACCGTTGAATGTCTTTTGAAATCCTTGAAACTATGTCATATGGTTTTTTTTTAGATACATCATACGGCCCTGGCTTCTGCTTTCCACAGTACTTCAAAATTTGATGTATAAAATGTTTTACTGTCACATAGCCCATACAATTTCAGTCCACATTTTGATGGTTTGTTTGGCATAGCCTATATTGGACTCATCAATTGTGTTGTGAATTCGCTATTACTGCAATTATTCCTATAGTTAGCTAAAAAATGATGTAAACATTTTTGACTGCTGCGAGCTTGTCAGTCTTTTATCTTTCCACTCTAGTGAACAAATAATCAAACCTGATTGATCGGAGCAAGAAAAGAAAGCGCTTGTAACTGAATGTCGCCCTTGTGATCAACATACCTGTTCCATCATATTTTCATAGCTCTTTGCAGTTCGCATAGAGTACCCATAATTCACGCCGACTAGAAATAAAACACCAAAAACAGCGATAATCTCATCCCGAGTCGTGTCCTTATAATCTCTGTCTCTGGAGTATTTTACTTGTCCTCTTTTAGTAGCAACAAAAGTGTTTGTATAGTCGACAATTTCGACAATTGTATCAATGATGTCAAGGTTTATGAATTTGAGAGATGCATCAATGGGTTTCTGAGTAACTCTGCAAATTCATTTTGGACCAGGAAAAAATTATATGATATTCTTCGCTAGTACTCTGGAAGCTGCCTACACACGAGGGGGAGGGGAGGTGTTTGGAGCTCCAAATAGTTTCATTGTATTTTCCAATAAATAACTCCTTACCCCTATCATCAGCCTCCATTTCATTTGCTTCCTCTTCTGAACCGCTATCTTACTCATTTATTTACTTTCACAAACTTAGCCTTCGATGTCCTCTTTAATATCCTGTGTCCCTTGAACCTGCCTTTGCTCTTCATCTTTAAACTGCACAAGAACTTGCCTGATCTTATTTATAGATCCATTCCACTTCACTATAGTATTATTCCACTTCAGAATAATACAGTTTTGCCCTAGGTAAAACACAACAATAAGGCCCAATAGTAATAGGTAATACTAACAATGATAATAATATAGATAACAATAATATTTGCATTACACTGCTGACATGAAAATAATAGAAATGAATAGATGAAATCACATATATCGATAACATTTTGTTGATTGCATGAAAAACATGTGATTTCCCTACTTCTATTTTTGAAAAAAAAAAAACATTCTACAACAAGAACTATACATAGAGTCAAATCTACTTGTAATAAAATATTTTACAATAACCATCACCAATATTCGAACAGTAAAAATACTTACATGAGTGTGCGCGAGCAGAACTGGGTGCTGCCAAGGTGGAGTCTTCACGTTCGACCTGGACTGGTGACTGCTACAACGGAGTAAAACGACATTTGGCACTTCGATTGCATTACCAGTATTGCCAACTGGAGGTACTGAATCTCCCTTCCATTTTCACAAATAACCTTAATCCCATTTATCACAGAAACACTGAAGTTTCATGTTGAGTCACTACAATATCCTAGAGTTTATAATACTAGGCTTTATTATTACTTGCAGCTATAATTACCCTAATTAATAACATGAACAAAATAACAGGCAAAATTTTCTATACTCTCTGATCGTCAATTTGAAATAACTTTATATTCACACACCCATGTATCTGCTATCTAGTCGGCTCAACCACTGCAGATGCATTATAAAGAACATTCCAGGATTTTCAAGTCTTATTAGGCAACCGTGATTTATCGGATCGGGCCAAATATAGTTACATCTGTTTGAGTTAGATCAAAGGTCTCCAGATAAACAAGAAAAATATATATTATATATTTCTAGATACTAGCTGACCCATGCGAAGCATTCGCATTCTAACTTACTTAAATCCCTTTTAATTAAAGTAATAGGTGTATCCACAATGCTGTTTATAACCACGCTTACAAAAATTCAAAATAGCAATGTAGTTGGCGTTACGGCAGCTCTCCAGCTGGTTATTGTTATCATCAGTGTTGCCAATGCCAGGAAAATATCCCTACAACTTACTTGATCTTACATCACTGTTACTTTCGGATTCTTTATTTATTTTAATTTTTTGTATTTTTTCGTATAATTGTATATTTTTCCGATGTAGCGGTTAAGAAAAGCTTTAAAATGATGCCTCATTTATGTAATTTGATGATGTATTAAGGAAGTTATGGCGTACCGACAAAAAAATGGCCCTTAGAAATAATATATGTGATTATCAATATCTTTGATGTACTATTAAAAAAAACTTTTGTTTCTTGAATATAATTTTAAAATGGGAAACAGACTTAAGGGGATTCCCTACTGAAAATAGGTGTTTTTCTATAATAGGTCTTTTTGAAT